>JANZXP010022183.1:0-33539 GCA_027576715.1 Erythroxylum flavicans
AGTTTGACTCTGCGAGTCTACCGCCACAAACAACGTCGTTTAATGTCAGACGTACCCTAAATAAAAAGGTTGTTTCGACTCAAAATTAATAGTTAAAAAAATTATATAAAAATATAAATAAAACAATATGTGTTGATTCGATAAAAATAAGAATAAATATAATAAAAAATAGAATAAATATTATTATTATAATTATAATGGTTCGTTGAAAAGACGAAATTATTATTATTATTATTATTATTACTACAACAGTGGTTGATTTGTAAAAAATATTAAAAAATAAAAATTAATTATAAATATTTTAATATTTTAATTAATTAATTATTATAATTAATTAATTAAAATATTATAAAATTAAGCCTAAAGAGTCGAGGTTAAATCGGGCTCAAAAAGGCAGACTGACCCGACCCATTTTCATAATACGGTATTGAAATTTTGTGATATTAGAATTAAAATATTTTTAATCAAACTCTTAAATAAGTCTAATTATTTTAAGGAAAAAAAGTATAATTCCCGCCTTATAATCTCCACTAACAACTGTACACAACTTCTTCATCACTTGCTCCCATGAACTGCACGTACCTTACAATTCCGATTACCACTTTCTCTTCTTCTCTGAACCCTAATTCCAAAATTCTGTTTCCTCCAAATCTCGCCCAATTTCACTGCAAGAACCGATTAAACCCCAAACCTTGTATTTCTATTGCCAAGCCGAGGGGTTTAAGGATTAGAGCTTCGACGAGCAACAGTGGCGAGACTAATAACTGGATTAGCCGGTTGCCCATCGGAGCTTTTGCGGCGGATAATATATTTAAACTGATTTCCGGTGCAGCCGCCAGTCCCATTGCCCAGTTCATTTCTTCTCCGACCACGTTTCTGCATTCTGTGGACCCTAGAATCAAATTGGTAATGTCCCAAGTTCGTAAACTTCTCGCTCGTGATCTTCATTTGTTCATATATATACGCTTATGACAATTCATTAATTATTGTATAATTTTGACTTATTGTTGTAATATTTTGTCAGTATGGTCATAGGCTTTTAACTACTTTCTTTTAGTGTTCCAGTGTCACTTGCCTGCAGTATGATTAGTTTCTTAATGTAAGATTCATTTTCTGTCTTGGTTTCTGTCTTCTAGTCTTTGTTTGCAGCAACTTTGGAGGACGCTAAAGGATTTTGCCTTTTTAAGTTGATACAGTTACTTGGTTGTGCAGGTATGGCTCTTAGCTCTAGTTGTCTTACCAGCAAGGTCACACATAGTGATGCGTTTTGGACTGGTGATCTTTACTGCTCTTCTGTCAATATGGATTCTCCCAAGACAAGTGTGGATGGTATGTAAGAGCTGTTATACTTTTTTTTTTTTGATACATAGGATTGAAAACAAAACCTAACCAAATCAGTTGCAAAACATGCCCCCGCGATACATATGTAAGAGCTGTTGTACTTTAAAAATGTAGTTACTGCTCTTGAACAGCTCGTTGATGAATTGAGCTTTTTAATTTTCTCAGCATCAAATCTGTGACTTTAAGTATCTTAGTTCACTAGAAGGAGATAAAAATTTGTGGGGGCTGTGTGTGTGCGTGTGTGTGTGTTGGGTATCCCACTAAAATGAATTGGGTTCATGAATCTAAGAAATGGTGAGAATTCTTGATCTCTCTCAATTTGAAAAGACAGGATTTGAATTGATGTTCTTTCATTGTTCCTCTGATTTATCCTAAAGATTTCGTTTCAATTGGAATTTGGTTTTCCCATAGCATGTTCTTATGCTCTTCAATAGTCTGTTACACTGCTGATCTTTTACCGAAGTTATATATCCTTATAGGACCAGTTGGGAAGGGTTTCATTGCTTTCTGGTATTCTGTTCGTGATGTTGGGTCTAGGTGCAGATGGTGCTCCTCCGCTAGTGCAGTTAAGGACCCCACCCCCTGCTATGATGGGTTTGCCTAAACTTCCAGTCTCTTTGGCAGGTTATTCATATGTAATTCTGAAGTTAGGCCCATTGCAATTTACGAGAAAGGGTTTGTCAGTAGCAAGCACTGCAGCCTGCTTAACCTTCATTGTGAGTTGCTTGCTATTCTTTGCAGTAATATTATCTGTACATCTTTGTTAGCCTGTACCACCTTTCTATTTGTGGCATCTTAAATCATTTTACTATCGTTTTTTGTTTCTTATGGTTGACTTGGAGTTGCATCATAAAGCTTGGAAAGGACGAAAGACAAAAAGAAAAAAATATTTCAAACATCCAGGCTCTCATACTTGAATTTCTTAGATCCAGATAATAAGTTGAACATTATGCCTAAGATATAAACGAACTGGTTAATTTGTTCTTCAATTTTGCCCACTTCCCTGAAACTTTCGATAAATTTGGTGAAATTAGATTTGTTCAACAATTTCTCGTTTCATTCTATATCTAAGTTATATTTTATTTGACTAGCTGATTTGCTAACTGTCTTACTTGTTGTGAGTTCATGCCATGCTATGTCATGTAGTTAAAATCAGCTATAAAATGAAAAGATGCTTTTTCCTGTGTGTTATGAAATCCAGTAGAAAGATTGTATATTCTATGTTCATCGAGTTTCTTCAAGTTTTATTTGTAGATAGTTATCAATCTGGTTATGCTTTTGACTTTCAATTAACTAATGGATTTGAACAAATATAGTCTTCATTGCTCTGAGTATTAGGTCTATATTTTTTGAAAGATTTTCCAAAGTGCAAGCCTCTGCCTGGCAACCACCACACCGGAACAATTGGCGTTTGCTTTACGTTGGTTTATGCTCCCTCTAAGATATGTTGGTGTTCCAGTTGCTGAAATCATTCTCACCCTCTTGCTCTCTCTGAGGTTCATCAATCTAGTGTTTGATGAGGTAAAAAAATTGATAAAATAATACTCTGATGTTATATTGATCTAGCTTATAACCAATGACCAATTAAATTATTTATTGGTGTTATAGTGAAGTCACCATCATTCTCTATATCATCCACAGGTCCGAAATGTCGCCCTAGGAATTGTATCTCGCAGGATAAATTGGCAACAATTGACAGTAATGGAGACAATTGATAGTAAGCAAATAAACCCGTCTTTTATGGTCTCAAAAAGATTGACAACAAGAGAAGAAACAATCTGCATTCATTCATATTACATGAAGGATATTTTTGTGATTGCCCTTATAATCTGACACATCAGACACCACATGCTAGTAACTAGGTATTGAGTACATAAACTGGAAGAACAAATGATTGGAGGCTGCATCAATTTGCTTGAATATATATAAGTACACACTATTAGAATTTGTTTGACATTTGTTCTCTGACTTGAACAGTTTTTGCTGCCTACATACGTAGGATCTTCACAAATATTTTTAGCCATTCAGAACAGATCTCTCAGGTTTTTATCCTCACTTGTCCTTCTCATCGTGTTTTTTCTTGTCTGCTCTTAGATGTTCTGATTGTCATTTCTCTGTAGACATACTAATTAGTATCTGTCGATTCTGTCCATGATTTTCCTATGAAAATTCGTGATCTTGTTTATATTAATCTCCCGGATTGTTGAATGTGCTTTTCATGGTATTATGATGTAGGCAATGATTGTTCGTGGTTTTAGAGGGGACAGTAACACTCACAAAATCTACTTCTTGTCAGACTCTTCATTGGGAATGGCAGATTTTGTTTCTCTACTATGTCTTACTGGAATTGTAGGTGGTGCGTTCATGTCTGACTATTTTCTCGTCTGAATCAATGTATAATGCCTTTATAAATGAACGAGCATACGTCATATATATGTGTGACTTTGACTCTAGGGTTAGCAATGGGGTATCGAATCTTGTCAAGTCTGAAAAATCAAAATTGATTTCATCCCTAAATGTCAGATTGGGTTGAATCAGATTTAAAATATTTATCATGATTTGTAAGTTGGAAAATTTGATTGTCAACCCGGAAATCAAACAAACTTGAATACTCAAATTTCAGATTGAAATTATCAAGTTTGGCACATTGACTGTGGGTCAAATCGGGCTAAATTGTTAGCCTTATTGACTTCAGCAAAAGTTTAGTCATGACTATTTTTATTTAGTTTGTTTAGAAGCAGCCTACTTCGGAAATAATCTTTCTACGAAGTAGGTTTAAGGTTGTGTACTATCTAAACTTTCAAAGGGTGTTGTTGTTTGATTCGAAGTTAATAAGTTTGAGTCGAGTTGATCGAATCTGGACTTTTCTAAAAAAATAAATTAGATTATCTAGGTCAATTTTGGGTATATGTCAAATAAAACGACATTATTTTATTTTCAAATTTTAAATTAAAAATTTAATTGTGCTTAGTTTGTGTCTGATCGAGTTTCGACTATCTAAATTTAATTAGACTTTGAGTTGAGCTTAGATTTAAATATAAATTTTAAAACTAAGCTCGGACTTGAGGGGTCTAATTCTAAATCACTCTAATGTCAAGTTTAGCCAAATTCTTAAAATAGTGTAGGTAAAATAATTTAATTAAATTAAAAAAAAGAGGGTTTTAAATTGTTAAAATAGTGTAGGAAATATAAACAAGAAAATGCAATCGGATTCAGCATGAGTTGTTTATAATTAAATAAAAAAGAGGGATATTTATTTAAGTTCAGACTAATTTGTTCTAAAAAATAGAAAAAAGATCAATTTTAATTTCAAATAAAAGTAATATTTAAACATGAGTGGAAAGGATGGATTGGAAATGGCCTCCGCATAAGGTTACATGCTATTGGATCTTTTTAGATTTCGTGTATTAGCAGAATTTTTACAGCCCGTATGTTAGCGAAATTTTAACTAGATTGTTGTTGACGGTTGAAGTTATAGGGAAAAAAAACTTTTATGATTATGTGACATTTTTTAAAATGTTACCTTTTATGTTTTGATCAATCACATAAAAAAATGTTAATAAAAGTAAATTAATTTGTAAAAGCTTGATAATTAATAATGAAAAAATAAACTTTTTTTTTGTTAGCCTACGAGGTATCTTAGGAGGGTCCTAACTATGGAAAGACGCCTTTAAGCTATCTACACTCAGACTAATCCTCGCTCGTACTGAGCCAGTCCGTAAGGGGTAAAATGCTGACCAAACAAGTCTCTCTATTCTCAAAACTCGAACTTGATACTTCTGATTAAGGGATGAGAGTACTGAACTACTCATACCAAACATGTTTAGTTAAAAATCAACATTTTTAATTTTATCTCATTCCTTTAACATGTTTTACTATAAATAAGTCATAATCCTCTTACGTCCTAATACAAAGAACTACTCGATACATAAACAGAGTGATGGTTCTTAACTTTCATATCGTAAAGATGTCGCCGGCAAGCTACGAGATCATGCTTCCAATAGATCTCTATCTCTACCATCCTCACAAAGATTCCTGCAAGAACCTCCAACGTTTGAAGACGGCCTCCAAGGAATTGTCAAGAAACAGAAACTATGTTTCCGAGACAGGGGACGGAGACACAGTGATCCTCTCGTCCTCTTAGCCTTCTTTTATGCTCTTGGACTGCGAAAACTTGCATGTCAAATCGAAACGGGCTGAGTTTCCTGTCGAAGCTCGTCGGGTATTGTCACTGTGATTGGTTCTTGTAATGGGCTCGTCGGGGTACTGTCACTGTGTTGTTAGGTGGTCACAAACAGGGACTCTTTGTTATCATGCTCTGTTTTGGCTGGTCAAGTACATCACTTGGTATGAAATGTCTGAAATTACTAATCCGTTTGATTCATAAAGAGGCATTCTTCGTTTCGATTTGGTCGAGGACAAGCCTAGCTTGATCTTATTACCTTCTGAAATAACTGCAAGAACCTCTGTTCTGAGTTAGAGATCAGAACTATCAGAGGATGTCTTTCTTGGATTCATTACAACCAGGAAGGCCATACTGATATATGGAAACTGGTATTGGTTGAGTTAAATTTGGTAGATAGGAACAAGACAGAGAGCATCCCAAATATGGAAGAATTGCCGTACTGGAACCAATTGAGACCATGACCATTCTGGTACAAAGAGATGGAAAAGTTGTACTGAATGCTCTGAAAATCCATCCAAAGCAGAGAGAAAACAGAGGAGTCCGGTGACAGAGAAGAAGATATACGTATACGATCCAGAACACAGGGAATTCTCAGGATGTAACCTTAGCTGCAAATTCTTCAAAAACACATTGCCAGACTTTAATTTCTCCAAATGGGTTATAATCGCAGGGACTAATTACTGTAATCCTCACCAAACGTTTGAATCAACCTCACTGATTTTGTCCTATTGGTTGGGTCGGTTTAATCATAAAAATTTTCAATTATCTAATTTTTCAATTTAGTTTTTAACATTCTAATTCAGTTGACAAAAACCCGATCATCTTATAAATTAAAATTAATTAATTAATTTTTAATTAATAATTTTTTTGTCATATTATTATATTATATTGCATGTGAGTCCATTAAAAATAGCGTCACAATTATATACTAATAAGATTGTTTATTATCGGACATTCTCAAACCTCATTTAATAAGATTACAATTGAGTGATGATAATGATGAATTTCACAAAGATAAGTTTAAGAATGTCAATGTACCGTCTAACCTGATAGGCTGAGATGGGTCGGTCATCGCCCGACCTGTAATTTATTTTTTAAGTAAAAATTTTTTAAAATAATGTCGTTTTAAAAATAACAGGGTGACTACAGGTCAAACTAGGTCAACCCATAACCTATCTGTAACCCACCCATATTCAGATAAACTCGAGCTAAAAGTGGACTAGACCGAACTAACCAGGTCAATTTTGCCACCCCTAGATGAGTTCCGTTTGATTTGATATCTAATAGTTGATAAGTGAGGGTTAGAATTTAAAGAGTCAAAAAGTCAAAGTTTTGATTGGATTCATCGTTATCTTTATCCTTAAATTTATTTAAAATGTTTATATATATATATAAATAAAAATTTAATCATTTATTCACATTTTATAAATTATTAATTATATATAATTTATAATATCTTTTAAATAAATTATTTTAATACTTTTTAAACTCTAAAAATTCATTAAATTAATCTATAATTCAGTTAATTCAAACCTACTCCAAATCAATTTATCATTTCATTTTTACAATCATAACTAAATTGCTCTAATTGGGGTTATAGCATTATAATCAATAAAGATAATTACTAATAATTTATAAAATTACCAACTAAATCAACAAATTTTATATCTAAAATGACTTAAATGCAAGAAATTCTGATAAATTTTATTTTTTAATAACTGTTTGAAAATAATATTTTTTAAAATAAGTTGATTATTTTTAAATAAAATTAAAATTAAAAATATTAAATTAGATCGAATTAATATATGTAAATATTCATCTTATTTTAGTCTAAAATTAAATAAAAACAGCTTAAATAGGAAAATCAGTAGATAATATTGAGAAGTCAATTACTTAAAAATAGAAAAACTAAAACTAAATTGTTGAAACAAACTCAGTAGATAATGTTGAGAAATGAAACTGAAAGAGGACAATTGAAAAGGACGCCATACTTTCTCTTAGCTGAGTGACGAGTTCTTGAATCTTGAATTCGCCATTAGAGATCTCCCAAGGAAATGGAGCAAGATCGCGAATTGGTTGCAAGATCAAACAGCGAATGCCCAATAAATCACCTCAAGCAAGAAGCAGAAGCTCCGATGCCAACCCTCCCTCGAGAACTCGTTGTCGATATACTCTCAAGATTACCGGTGAAGTCTCTGTGTAAGTTCAGGTGTGTATCAAAATCATGGCTTTCTATGATATCTAGCACTCATTTCGCGAAAATCCATCTGGGTTTCGCTCGCCGTAACAAAGCAGTAGAGTGTAGTAGACAGAGACTGATTATGTCCTGTCAGAATCTTTATTCTGTGGAATACGGATCAATTGGTAGTTGCAGGGATGATATTCCTGAGATTCAAGCAGTGAAGCTTGATTATGCTTGGAAGTCATATTGGATTGATGTTGTGGGCTCATGTAATGGATTGTTGTGTATAGCCCCTAATGAGAATACCCTTTTCTTGTTTAATCCGTCTACTAGAGAATCTAAGAGAATTGAAAAAGCACTCATGTTTGAGCTTGGGGTTGATGCTCATCTTTGCTGTCATGGGTTTGGTTATGACTCAACTGGTGATGATTACAAGGTTGTGAGGATTGGGAGTGGTTCTGTTGTTAGTGTTTATTCACTCAGAACGGACTCTTGGAGAAGAATTGGGAACTTCCCTTATAATAATAGTGTCTACGAGTCTGGCTTACTGCTTAATGGATCAGTTCATTGGGCAGTTTATAGCAAAGAAGGTGAAAAATCTAAAAATCTAGTTGTAGCCTTTGATCTAGGGAAGGAAGTGTTTCGGGATATTTTAGCACCAGATACTGTTGATGCTAGTTCTAGAATTGCGATAGGTGTTCACGGTGAGAAACTCTGTGCGTTTCATAGCCGCTATGATTTCCATAATAAATTCTGGATAATGAAAGAATATGGTGTGGTGGAATCATGGACTAAGATTGCAATCAGTCTTCCCTACTTTTGCATGAAGCCTTTGTGTTTTACACAAAGGAGAGAAGCTCTTATCTTGATGGATGGAAGATTACTCTTGTATGATTTTGGAATCGACGAGTACAAGGTCTTAGAGGTTCACGGCGTTCCGGATGGTGTTGCATACGAAACTGATATCTACGTGGAGAGCCTCATTTCTCCTAATCACTACTTTCAGACGGAAAGAAAGACATGAAGTGAATCATCCGCGGGGAATTAACCATCAGAAGAAGAATCCTGGATATTGGAAAAAAGGAAGCTGGATACCCAACTTGCTTATTTCCAGTTCGATCCTATGTTTACATAAACAAGCTCATTTCCAAGTGGGCCTTGTGTTTCCTTTTCATGTAAAGAATTTGTAGGTGTGTGTGTATTGTATGTGTTTCTGCATTTCTGGCTGATGTTGTTTCCATTTGTGGCTGATTAGGCTTATTGTAACTAAAAGGCATAAGTTAGAAGCATGATTATATGGCTTCAATCTATCTTGTTACTGTTGTTCTTGTTTTCAGTTGTCTTTCGAAGATTATAATCCGTTACATTTGCTGAGTTTCATCTGTCCCGTAACTGTTTTTCTTATCTTCAGTACTGACTTTCAGATTATGATGAATCTGAGATTTAGGCCAGGTGGGCTTTGTGGAAAACAATGTCATTTTGGTGTTTTGACAAACCAGTTTCGTCCATTCGGACCAGGCCAGCCCTACCGAGCCTAAGCTCAAGCCTGGCCCAAAGTCCGATGAACTGGCTTTTGCCCGTTGACCTAGTTTGAGCACTGGCCGGCTTGCTTTCCTTAGCTCGAAATAAACAATAGTTACATTGAGCTAAGTAGCTAATTATTTGTCCAGAGGCGAATTTCATTTTGATTGCAATTGGGGGCAACAACGGGTCGGGCCGGGTCGAGAATGCCTCGTCATTCTAGATGCAATTTGTTATTAAACTTGTATTTTGCAATATAATCACGTGTGGTTTATTTTCAACTTTTTCTTATTACTATTTGACTTAAATCACAATTAATTTTGCAAATTATATGGTTTAATATTTAAAAAGAGTTTTAGTAATTTGTTAAATAGACATAAAATAGCCTATTGTGTATTATTTTGATAAAAATTAATGATTATATATAATAACTTTTAAGTATTAAACTATAATTTTAAATTCATCCGTATCTTTATCTATATATTTTAAAAACATATCTTTATAATTTTTAAATCTAGATCGAATTTTATTTCAAATTCGAATATGAATTGAAAAAATTAACATAAAATATTAAAATGATATCATTTTTGAAATCGAATTTTGAGTCGAATAAGACTGCGTTTGGATCTGCGATGTGGTAGGGGTAAATGCTTATTCACCGCAGTTTTCAAATGCAGTCGTATATTTGAATCTGCGGTGAACAACCGAAGGTTGGAAAAAAGTGCAGTGTCACTACAGAAATCAATAAGCAGAAAGAGGGTTGCAATAGGAAACTGCTTCTGCGATATAAATTTTATTTTCTAATAATAACCTTCACTACAAATATTATTTTCCATTATAATCTTAATTAATATGACTAATAATATATTTTAATGAAATATTTTATTTACTAAATTTTTTATTTATTTCTTATTTTAATTTAATATTTTTTATTTATAATTTTAAATTTATATAATTAATAATATATTATTTAATTATTTATACAACAATTAATAGTTTATTAAATCAATGAATTTTTTAGTTATTTTATTCCTTTTCAACAACAGCAACCACACTTGTCAAACACCTATTTTCATGTTTCAGTAGTTACCAAAATATCAATCTCAAACATATAAGTACTTATCATTTCAGCAGGTTAATTTCAGCATGTTATTAACCGCCAGCACTCTCCCAGAGTAAGCCTAAGTTTGGATTGAACACCTTAGGTCTCATTATTAACACTAATAATAATTAAACACTAATAAAAAAGGATGAGCTGGCTTAAGCTAAATTTTTTTACTTGTGGACCCCACACGCTAATTTATGATTGGCCTGTCACAATTCCAAAACAAGTACACCCGCCCCTCCAGATCAAGACATACCAACTTCGGTGGTTTTCTGTCGACTTGCTCACCACCGAATCCAAAACTCACATAAAGGAAACAAAGAGGATTTTTGGGGTACAGTAGCGGAGAAAATGTACGGATTCGAGAGCGTGAGCAACAAGGACGTTGACCTTGAGACCGGAAACTGCGAGACGCTGTACCCGGGTCTCGGCCTCGGCGAGAACCAGCTCCGATGGGGCTTGATCCGCAAGGTCTACAGCATCCTCTCCGTACAGCTCGTCCTTACCACCGTCGTCTCCACCGTCACCGTCCTCTACGCCCCTATCAATGACCTGCTAAGAGGCAGCGCCGGCCTGCTCTTGCTTCTCTGCATCTTGCCCTTTTTCTGTACGTCTTTGTTCTTTCCAGATCTCCATTCTTTTTGTTGTGTTTCGTTTCATTTTTTAGTGTGGATTTTTTCAAAGATTGAATTTTGATTACATTTTCGTATCATACGATGATTAATCAATTATGCGTTTGGTCAATTAAGTTTAGGGTTTCTTTATATTTTCTGTTTTCGTATGTGGTTATTTGCAAAGCTTGATTTTTTTTTCGTTTTTCATGTTATTCTCCGCATTTAGTGGTTATTACGATTAATCAATTATGGGTTTTGGACAATTGGTTCCCTAAATTACGAATCGAAATTGTTGCAGTGGTTATGGCTTTGCACGCGTATCATCAGAAACATCCAGTGAATCTTATCCTTCTTGGAGTTTTCACCGTGTCACTGAGTTTTCTCGTCGGAGCAAGCTGTGCCAATACAGACGGTGTGTGTCCTTGCGTTTTCTTTGTCTGTTTTTGAATCTTTGCGAAGTTGGAGTTTCTGTAGTTCTGTCTCTGATAATCTCTTTGAATTGTATGTGATTCAGGAAAAATTGTACTTGAAGCCTTGATTCTTACATCGGCTGTGGTTCTTTCCCTAACTGGATACACCTTCTGGGCTGCCAAGAAGGGTCAGGACTTCAGCTTCCTTGGACTGATTTTGTTCACCGGACTCATAATTCTGATCCTCAGCAGTTTCATCCAGGTTTGGATACATCAATTGATTTAGAATCCATGAAAATACTGGATCAACTGAAGTTTCTAAACGTTCAACAAGAATTCCAACCCAGATAAATGCTAAAGTTTATGATTACGATTTATGAGTATGCTCATTGCGATTGCAAGCTCTCAATGAATGTATTGCAGTTGTTTGATTATAATAGCAAGTGGGAAATCAACAAAAGGGCCGCACAGGCAGTTCTGTGATTGACATGTTAACATTTTCCGTGAGATAATGTGTGGTAATTCTCTGACTTTACTGATTTACTCTATTTTGTTGCAGGTGTTCTTCCCTCTTGGCTCAACATCTACTGCTGTTTACGGTGGAATTAGTGCATTGATCTTCAGCGGGTATATAGTTTACGACACCGATAACTTGATCAAACGCTACACTTATGACGAGTATATCTTGGCTTCAGTTGCACTTTATTTGGACATCTTGAACCTGTTCCTCTCCATTATGCGTGTGCTGAGGAGTGCAGACAATTAATTGTACAGATAGCAGTCATCAAACTGGATTATCATGCAAACTAAAGCTGCAAAATAATTTACATAAATGAACGATTTGTTTGAGACTTTTAAGGTACTGTAACAGTAGTAAACGGGCTGTTACTACTTTGTTGAACTTCTTTACTACTTGTATTTACTTTTCGCACCTGTAGTAAATAGATATACTCTACAGATTGCTCATTACTATAATGATTCTGTGGTTCTGTAGAACCATTCGCCTGTTTGTGATTCATTTCCTGAATAGCTCTGCATAGTAAATGATGAGCCAGCAAATTTTAGGATGGTGTAGATTCTTGGTTGCTATATTTTGATGTTGAATGTGAAAGACGCTCAAAAAAGCTATGTAATCAAATAAGAGCTTTGGTTGTTTTAGTTAAGGCACAGAAAAAATTTAGGTGCAGTTTAGTTTGGAGGAAATTAATAAATTAAATTTGATATTTTGAATTTAATAAATTTTGTTGAATCCCATTAATTTTGAAATAATGTTTGATCAAACTTGAGTGAGATTCGATTTGAGTAGTTATCAAACTTTAAAATATATTTGTTCAAACTTGAGTGAGGTTTAATGGACAGAGTAAATAAAACAGAAGATTTGATGAGTTATCATCCATCCCTAAGTTCTGCTGGTAGGTAAAATTTAAGGAAATTTAAAATTATACAATCTTATTTTTTACCAGTAAAGAGACTCTTTTTACCCGTATGCACTTATCGCTATCAATGACACACAAAGCTTTTATGGCTACTCCCATCAACCTGAAGTGGCATCAAATGAATCATGTAATTGCCAGGTTTTCTTGCACCCACATGCACTTGTACCTATCAGTGACACAGCTTTTATGGCTAGCCCCATCAATCTGAAGTGGCCTCAAATGAATCGTGTAATCGACAGGTTTCCTAGTACTGCTCTCCCTCCACCATTTGGGATCTCCATACCCTTGAACTTTGTTGTTTACCTTAACAGCTCGGTTGACAAAAAGGATCCGCATCCATACTGTTCCAAAATCAACGGATAAAGTTTGAGTTGACTGAATTTCAGCCAAACTCAGCCCTAAACAAAAATATTTTGAGTCCGAAACTGATCCGGCCTGAGCTATTGCCAACCCTGCTTAGTATTCCCTGTCGGCTGAAATTTTTGTATAGTGTAGAAGATCAACATAAGAATGCTTGGCAATCAAAAGGTTAGAACATTCAAGACCAGCATAGATCAGTCAAGAAGTAAGAACACAATTATGGACAAGAAAATCGAAAACTAGACAACTTTCAAGGACTAAAATTGCAATGAATGCGTATTTTGTTGAGCTATAACAGTAATATGAATCCAATTGCTTACTATCAATAAAGATTCAATTCTACAGAACATAAATCTATACAGAACGAACAATAACTACAAAGTAAATTAGGGAGTAAAAACACATAAAAAATGATAACGATCATGCTGATCAGGATTTCACAGCTTCACTATCATCATCCTCAATATCCCAGCTCAAATCTTCATCTTCTTCTGCAACACTCAACTTAGTCTTCTTCAAATCAACTCCACTTGCACTTGTTCCACCCCCAAATGTTACCTCTTTGTTCCCAACATCCTCAATCTCATCCCAACCAAGATCCTCCTCCTCTTCCAACAATGACTGGCTCGAGACCAGTGAGAGATCACTATCTTTACTGGATCCTTCATTATCAACCTTACCTTCTTCTTCCAAGTTCGGATTACCCCTGTCAATGGCCTTTTTACTCTTGACCTCCTTATCGCTCTCATCGGTAACTTTCCTCCTCTCTAGCTCCACATTTCCACTCGATTCACCATCTTCATCAGCATCATCAAAATCCCAACTCAATTCCTCCTCTTCCTCACCAGCTATGGCTCTCTTAACAAGCTTCTCTCGTGCCTCCTCAGCTTGCTTAAACTTATCCACCCTATAGAAGTACCTACTCCAAAACCCATCTTCATCAACCTTATCAGGCACCAACCCATCAAAGATTGCCCTAATTACACCATTCCCATTCATCAAGTTTGAAACTTCCTCCGTTCTCTGTTCCAAAACCCAAAATGCAGCTCTCCATTTCTCATACTCCACCTTATCCTCCGGTTCTATTCCATAAGTATCCCAATTACACTGTATTGCACGTAATTGATTATCGAAACGACTGTACCGTTTCACGTCAAAACGCTGGCTCCTGCTATGATCACTGTCGGAGCTGTTGCGTTCACGATCGCGATCATCAAGATCGATTCTTTCGAGGGTGGAGCCCGTACCGCTAGGGATGATCAAAGCCGAAACGGTGGCGCCTATGTCGTCGACGGCTTTGCCGACTGTTTCGAGAGAATTCTGAGCAACGGAGGCGCCGGCTTCGAGAGCAACGGGGAGGTCCTTAACGGCTCGTGAAGCGACCTCCCGGAGGACAGCAGTTTCTTTACGCAGGCCGGATCCGAGCTCCTCCAAGTCACACCGATAGGTGTCGGCGAGAGATTGGATAAAGCCGCCGAAGGACCACGTAGCGGAGTTGGTGGAGTCGGCAGTGGGGGAATCCGGTGGAGCCGGATCGTCGGAGAAGACGGAGTTAAAGAAATTCATTTGGATTCGTTGGGGGTTTTAAGGAAACAAGATAGAGAGAGAGTTGTGGAACACACGTAAAATGGCAAAAGAGACCTATAGATGGAAGTTTAGACGTGTTCATATTCTTATAGGCCAAGAGCGGGATATAAGGAAACAACATCTAGGCGTGGCAATGAGCCTCGACTTCGACCTCGAGCCCGAATCCGATCCTAACGTATTTCAAATACGTCTGAATTAGAATTGAGCTGGAAGGTAAATGGATAAGGCAGAACTTTGATGCTACCTTTGAATTTATATACAGAATCTATCAATTAAACCATTCTTAAAGGGCAGGATGTGATTTGAAATGCAATAATGCATATTATAAGTAAAATGTTTGAAGTTGGAAAGGGAAAAGGAGAGGAACCCATCATCAATCAAATCACAATCCAAAGAGTTATTGCAGAATTCATAATGAACGTGAAGCTGGAATCAGATCTTTTGTACCCACTATCCTGTACCAACTCTGTTTTACGCGATTTCAACCATACAAATATATGAGATTCAGAGAAATGTACGAATGAAATCGCATGGAACAAAGTAGGTACAGGATAGTGGGTACAGAAGATTTCAATTGAATTATAACCATGAAAATCCGTCGGGAACAAATTTATTCAAAACACGTACTTAACTCGTTCTCCGTAACAGGATGCAACAGGAATTCATTGCTCATAATTAATTCAATCACTCTCATCACTTCCAAACAAAATATAGTCTGCATAGACACAACAACTACTTCAGGCCTCTTCAGAAAACTGGGTTACAAGGGTGCAATTTTGTTACTATCTATTCCTTGGTGTTAAGTGCCAGATATTTTGCATGAAGTGGGCTCTGGATTTCTGATTTCTTCAATGGAATTTAGCAAGAACCTCAAGAACAAGATCTCAGAAGGAAAGGATGGACCAAAGATAGGACGAGGACCTATCGGTCGAGGATTGGCAGGCTAGATAATCTTTGGATTTCCTTCATGATCAGTTCCTTTTCCTCTTCAAACTGTTCATCCTCGGAACCTAAAAGAGAATAACAAGAACAAGAATACGCATGAGAAAACAGTTTAATGGAGGATAGGAGAGACAATGTGGCTCTACAAGATGTCAACAGAAAGAACTTGCCTTTTCCAACAGAAAGATTCTGAAGTAGTTCCAACAACTTTTCATGGTTTTTTGCCAGGATCAGTTTCACTTCTCGTGGCTTGTTAGGATTAGCAACAAAAACCTGTGTGTAGAAACAAATAATTTCGGGGAACCATGAAAACAATTCTTCCATATTTGTTCAACACAGCATATAAGGGAATCATGACTGTTGAGATGTTTCAAGTTCAATTTTCTGTATGCAATAAGATATCACAGACCCGGGAATAAATATAAGTATCTTCACAAATAGAAGTACGTAGATATTCCTACTTCCCATGCCACAAATTCAAGTAGAGAGGTTGCAAATTACATTAAGAGTTAAATAGTTATTAGCAGGCCTCTGGTTCCTGAGGTTTTCAACTATGTACATCATGGTGATGATGCATGGAATGTGAATCAAAAAGAGGGTGAAATTCCAGAACCTTGAAAATGTGGAAAGCAGATATCTGAATATTTTTGCTCGAGTCCTGCTCAGAGAAGCAAAATGAACAATAAACAATCGGATGCTTTTGTCAGGAGTATACGAAATAACAACTAAAGCAATTGTACAAAAATGTCCAACAAATCTACGCTCAATCTGGTATGGTTCTTTGGTATTCTCGGGCTCATTAAGAACCAAAGTCAAACAGATGAATAGTATGGAGAAAGAAAGACATAATACCTTAAGTAACGTCATCATCACTTTCAAGTGCCGAACTTCTAAAATATAGCGCTTCATAATATGGGAATTTGGTGGCTCCAGAAGAAATTCTGAGAGAACCTAAACCCATTGGGGCAGAGTATATTTTCAATTGCAGAAGAAAATAACAAGAAAAAGGATATAAAAACTATAAAAGATACTAACCTTCAATGACTGCCTTCTTGTCACATAATTGGTAGATGTTAAGAGCTTTTCATATAGATCAAAGAACTGAAAACAATATTGGACGTTATTAGGTTCTTAAACATTCTTCTCATGAACACAATAACAAGTTAAAAGAATCTAAATACAAATAAAATGTAATATAAGCAGGTCAATCTAATGCCAAGCAGATCAATCTTCAAGTCTGCAAAATACAGGTGAACAAATTTGGTGGTGCGTGATCACCTAGATGATCAGAATCAGATGACTACGATGCTGTCCATTAACATGGATCTTGCTCAGTTTCAGCTTATTTAGTTACTTACGTTTAGTTTGTGCATATTTAGTTACTTAAGTTTGGTTTGTCTACATCTTTCAAAAATCATACCTCATCATAATGTGCAGTAAGATACTCAGCAACCACAGTACCATGTTTAGTGAGCAAATCCTGGCAAATTTTAGTTAACACGTGAAGGAGAATAACACATGGAAGTGTAATTTGAGATTCAACACCATAGAAGCATTAGTTTTAACTCTGACCTTGAAAGTAGAGAAAGCATCAGATGCGACATCAAAATTAGGCAATTCCACAAATTTAAAGAACAACTCGAAGCTTGCAGACTCTAAAATGTATCTGAAAAGTCACTACAAATACTGAATGCATGAAACTTAAAGGCTTCTCAAATATAAAAGTTTTCCAGAAATGAATATCCATTAAAAACTACAGTTACATGGTAGATATGTTAAATTATCCCCAGTTTCAATTCTCTCTAGTCAGTTCACTTTGTGACTTAAAATGCATCAAAATGCTATGTAGGAAAAAGATATTTTAACATGATCCAATACAACAAATCAGCAGAGTTGTCTAGCAGTCCTAATGCAAACAATATCTTTATAGTAGTTACCGACAAGTACCAACCAAGAATCAAATCAACATTATTGCCAATGAAACTGATTTGGTGCACTTCAGAGAAGAAACCTAGTACTAAATCTGAGGCCATCTAATGGTCACAGGAAATAAATAGATGTGTGAAATAAATCCTTCATTTCTTGTATTTGGGTCAGCATACAAACATAATTCAAGCTTTCCCCGTACCAAACCTCACATGAAAAAAAAGCCGAAGATTTCACAGACTTGAGTTTTATGTATAACAAAAGAAGAATCACAAGAAAAATAAATTGCATGCTTGTCCCGTGGATCTATTATAATATGCTCTCCAGTACTAAGTATCAATCATGTGAACAACATACCAAAGCTTCTATCACAAATAACCTCAATTTTTATTTTCACATAAGCATGAACTTAAGCATGTAACTTTGCAAGAACTACAAAAACAAAGAAAAAGTGAATGTCTTACTTTGCAAATCTTGGAACTTTTATGCATTCCCTCAACATAAGACCACAGTTCAAGGCAATTTCCTTGTTATCATAACTGCTTCAAAGAGGAAACATAAGTCTTATGCAGTATCATCCTAATGAATTTCAAACAACCTGAGACTGACAAGGATGACTTCTCTCACACAGTTTTTCTAAAAGATAGAAACAGCTCAGAGATTAACTTCTTCTTATAAAAGACAATGGTAAGATAGCCAACTGTGTGCAGAGAAAATAGCTTATGCATCTCATATTAAATTGCTTTTTAGACATAATGGGCTTTAGCCCATCAAATACAGTTGTAGGATACTTCTAACACTGTGCTATTGTCTCCAACAATTTGCATATCATCATTCAAAGTAAAGTCTTCCAGGTTATAAATATCCCTTAATATCCAAAAGAAAGACATTCAATAATGCTTGTGATGGGATGTGAAACTCAGAAGGCATGCAGATAATCACATTGAACAGAAATACGACAATAGGAGGGCAACTCTGTGGCAAAAGCTTACCATACGACCAGAAAGTCCAGTAGGTCCAAATGGTTCTCAATATATTCTATACAGCAATATCTGGACTCAACTTGCTGCTTCAACAATACTGACCAACAATAAACTAAATCCTTTCGTGCCTACATTCAGGAACAGAGCAGAAAAGAAGAGTTATGCTCATGTACCTCAAGCAATGTCAATCCCTCACAAAATGTGCCAATAGTTTAAATGTACCTCCCATCCCAAATTAGGTAACTTGTGAAGCATAATAGTAAGAACATCCTCCTGACAAACTTCAAGCACCAATTGCGACACTTGTTCCACATTGGCTTCAACATCTCCATCTCCACAAAGCATAGTTTTCAATGTGACAAAATTCTTCTCAACTTCTTCTAAAGCCTAAGCCAACAGAAATAAATAGGTAAGAGAACCTGAAAACCCAGAGATATTTTGTCAAACATGGAATCTAAATGATAAAAACTATGATCAAGTAATGTGATCGCCCTCCTTAACGAAAGTCAACCATGAATTGTTTTTCTGGGACTAAATGGTGACCCAGAGGTTAATTCCAACACTACAGCACATGCCTAGATCCATTACAAACTTAAAGTCTTAAAGCAGCCACTTCTTGCAGACAAAAGAAGTAGTCAAAGACTTAAAGTTTCTCAACTTCCTTCCTGGAACCTTCGCTCAGTGCAGATCATACCCAGGTAAGGTTTCACTTGGATGTGTAACTTTTAAAAATAAACCGCATGTTCAATTACAAACTAGTGGCCATACTATATATCATGCAAGCAAGACGTTGAATTCAACCATAGTTTTCATTGCAGTATCTTCTACATTATTCATTGAACAGCCATTTTCAGTCACTTTTACGAGTTCCTTAACACCATACTCTGTGTGAATACAATGCGAATGTATATCCAATTAACGGAAAGCCATACTCTCAGTAGCGTCTAAGTAGCTAATTGCAAAATCCAATCAAATGATCAACACTACACTTACCAAGTTTCCATTTCTACATCAATTCGTAATTCCAAATAGTCAAAAGACAGGAACAATTGCTGAAAAACCATAATCCACCTCATCCAAGCAATACCAAAATCTGAAATTACATCAAATGGGCAAAACATCCGAAACTAAAGGCAAAAAAGGGATGAAAAAAAATAGAGGAAAGAAAGGACCTTTTCAAGCGCTTTAACTTCAACAACGGTTTTGGTGTCGAGGGCCATGAGACTGTCCTTGAGAGCTTTCACCGCATCCTGCGGCGTTTTCGGCCGAGACGGCTTGAAGAACGAAAACGACATGGCTAAGCTTCGATCAAAGATCAAAACTTTTCACGACCCACTGTAGAAATTTCCCTTCTTTCAGTCTTCTCTTACAGAAGTTGGCTTTCTTTTCCAAAATCACGAACTGGGTCTCGTCGTGTTACGTGCGTTTGGGGGTTGATGAGTCTGTGCTGTAGATCACCGGAGGCATGCAAATGGGATCGGAGTCGGTGACTAAAAGGCTTCAATGTACTTAATTTACCAACCAAGAAGACAAATTTCTTAGGATTTTAAGAAAAATACTCGAAAAGGAAGAATTTTGGAAATTTGTACCAATCAAATCTTACTTACTTCCTCAATTTCTTCCCTCCTGATCATTGGTGGCTTTACCTGTTTCTACACATGAGATCATGTTCTAAATTATTTGGATGGCCAATCTTTTCACAGCAAATATCTTTTGTAAGATCTCGTTTTTTTAACATTTGTTTTCTTAATCTTTTTCTTTATCAATACCAAAGAATATTGTTCCAATTCTATATGATCAATATTTGATCAAAAGAAAATTTATGAAAAGTCCATTTCTTTATATATTTTTTATTTTAGGTATATGTAAAACAATAATTATTATCAATTTGAATGTACTTAAACCTACTTGAATATAGCCTTACGTTTAAAACAAATCCTAATTTAATCTCATAAACAAATACAAGTATTATTTAAGGTAAAGAGTATCATTCTCTTTTATAATTTTTATGAATCTTATTTAATTTTTTGCAATTTAAAAAATTTTGCTAGAGATTTTATATTTAATTAGAAGAATAAATATTAAATTTTTTATTTTTATTAATATAAAGTTATTAAAATATTGAAATAAATGTGAGATATAATGATATATTGAATTATTTATATAAAGATTGAGAAATAAAAATATATATTTGTAACACGAAATGTTAATTTATTTTAAATTATATATTGATACATTATATTTAAATTAATAGTATTAATTAATAGAATTAAAAACTAATTTATTATATATATAATTTTTGTAATTTATTATTTTAATCATCTATCTTTATTATATTATTTATTTAATATTTAATATTTTTATTTATAAGTATTTAGTAAATTTTATGAAATAACATTAGATTTTAGTTTTTGTCTTTTGCTTATTATCTAATTAATTATTCATTTCTCACAAAATTTGTCCGACTGAAAATATAATTAGGGATTATTCTTTTTTAATGTAAAAAATGTATTAATTTTAGGACGGGACTAAGATTATTTTAATATTGAAGC
This sequence comes from Erythroxylum flavicans, assembly GCA_027576715.1. NCBI lineage: Eukaryota > Viridiplantae > Streptophyta > Magnoliopsida > Malpighiales > Erythroxylaceae > Erythroxylum > Erythroxylum flavicans. The sequence goes on from JANZXP010022183.1 coordinate 21,146, forward strand.
TGAAAATATCCTAGGAAAAACAAAAATATTTGGGAGTGGATAATTCCAACACCTTAGATATAAATGAGGTTGAAGAGACAAGGGAACAACACTCACACTTCCACGCCTATTCCGTCTCTACCATTGCCTTTTAAGAGAGAGAAATTATCAACAAAAACCAATACAATAGCCGACTCAACCGATCTCCCGAGAACAAAGCTGATAAATTGTTGACACCCACAATCAATATTCACTAAAGTTCGTAACTTTCTTGCATTTCTCTCTGACCCATCAAAATTTTTCGTCGGAAAATCGATTCGTTTATGTGATTATGAGAGGCCATGATTGGATCAATACCAGCCTCCCGGATGAGCTGATCTTGGAGATTTTCAGGCGCCTGGACGCCAAGCTGAGCCGCGACGCGTGTTCCCTCGTCTGCAAGCGGTGGCTGTCCCTCGACCGCTTCAGCCGCTCCACCCTACGCATCGGCGCTTCCGGCAACCCTGATTTATTTGTGAAGCTGCTTGCCCGTCGTTTCCACAATGTCAATTCCATTGACATTGATGAACGCCTCTCCATTCCAGTCCCTGTTCACCTCGTACGCTTTGAATTTCTCGCTATTAATGCCCTTATATGTACATTAAGTGTAGATGGTTCAACTTTCTATTAGATATTCGTAGTTGATGGTTTTTACGCAGAACGATGTTGGAAATTGGAAATGATAAGGGTTCTTATGTAAAGATGTGATTTGCTTGATTCATCATAGGAAGAGGAAAACTGCCGTCTTTGATTAGAACTTGTAATTTTTCTTTTAGTAAGTTGTGAATAGATTAGGTTGTTTCATTGACCGTTTTGTGAGCATGCTTGTTTATGTTTAATTTTGAGTTCTCTCCTTCGATAAAGGTAATTGAGTTTTTCTTTTTTTTGGTCATGCTGATGGTTGATTCTAATGTAAGTTTTATCAATATCTGAGTAACCATTTTGTCAATATACGTGTGTGTTTTCTCAACGTTCTAAGGAGAAGGCTGTGACAAATCATTTGCAAAGAAGTAAGAATGTGATGGATTTATTTTGCAGGGAAGAAGAAGGAGTGGCGATCAGTGGACACTTACACCAGTTAAAGATGCACCTGATGATGACCAGTATGAATCGTACTGTTTGTCTGATGCTGGGTTGAGTGCTCTTGGTGATGGCTTCCCAAATCTTCAAAGGTTGAGCTTGATATGGTGTTCCAATATTTCAAGTGCAGGCTTAACATTTATTGCCCACAAGTGTAGCTTCTTGAAATCTTTGGATTTGCAGGTTCATTGTTGCCTAAATTTTCTTCCTGTTCTTATTATAGATACTTGGATAGTGATATATAAATTAAGTCTTTGGTTGATTTCCTTTCTTTGTTTCAGAATCTAATTAATTAGTTTTGCATCTTCCTGTAGTTTTCCACGAATTGTCTGTTCTCCTTTTTCGATTTCTTGAAATGCTGATGCTAGTGCACTTAATTTCCTAAATCAGAAACCCTGTTGAATTGAATAGGGATAAAGAGCATAATCTTCTTAAAGCTTGGTAATATTTTCAGTTGAATTTTAAATTTTTCTTTTTTTCTCAATTGTTTCTTAAATGTTTCCATAAAATACTGATTTATGCTGATTAAATTGTCTTTTTTTTTTACTCTTTAGCTACAATTAGGGCTTGAATTCGAGCTAGAGTATATGGGGGAAATGGTGGGAAAGGGTGCACTGCCAATTGAGCTATTACTTGTTTTTCATTGTCGTTGTAAGTACACTAATTTGCTGCAGTAATAGCTGGTTTTTGTTTCTACTTTCTGATGCACCCCTTACTTGCCACATGGATACAATATTTCCTGCCATTTACCAATTTCATCTATACTAAGGTCATCGTTTTTTAGTTTTCGTTATCTGTTCATCTGCAGGGTTGCTATGTTGGAGATCAAGGTCTAGAGGCAATTGGAAAGCATTGCAGACATCTTGAAGATTTGAACTTGCGTTTTTGTGAAGGTTTGACAGATGTGGGATTAGTTGAGTTAGCTCAAGGCTGTGGGAAATCCTTGATGTCCCTTGGTATTGCAGCTTGTGCTAGAATAACAGATGTAGCTTTAGAGGCAGTGGGTTGTCATTGCAAATCTCTTACAAGCTTGTCGTTAGATTCAGAATTCATTCACAACAACGGTGTTCTTGCTGTTGCCCAAGGTTGCCCTCAGTTGAAAGTTCTGAAACTCCAATGCATCAATGTTACAGACGAGGCCTTGATAGATGTCGGAAACCGCTGCTTGTCATTGGAGTTTCTTGCTTTGTACAGTTTCCAAAGATTTACCGACAAGTCAGTTGCTCTTCATCACCCTTTCTTTTAACTTTTTACACACTTAACATATCTGAAGTTTAAATCTTCAATCTAATTTCTATTTTACTTCTAATTTTTTTATATACTTTTTTACCTATGTCTACCTTTTCTTGGAGACATATAAATTTAGGTCACTAGATCTTTGTAATAACAATACTGACTGCTGATTGCTAAAGTTTGGGCTCTGCATTATACGTTTCAGGGGTCTGCAAGCCATTGGAGATGGATGTAAGAAGTTAAAAAACCTTACTCTAAGTGATTGCTACTTCCTTAGTGACAAGGGACTAGAAGGGATTGCCCGGGGTTGTAAAGAACTTAAACATCTTGAAGTCAATGGCTGCCATAATATTGGAACTCTTGGACTTGAGGCTATTGGAAGATCATGCTTGTATGTGTTCCTTCTAGTTCTTTTTCACCCTTCATTACGGTTTCTTGGTTTGGCTTTCATTCTACTTCCTTTGTTCATAGTAGGGCATTCTGCTCAAATTTATGTTTTCTGCTTCTTTTTGGTATCAAAAACTGAGGGATTTTAACTATTCACAGGAACCTTATTGAGTTGGCTTTGTTATACTGCCAAAGAATCGGTAATCATGCTCTTGTTGAAGTTGGGAGGGGCTGCAAATTCTTACAGGCTCTTCACTTGGTAGATTGCTCAAGTATTGGGGATGATGCAGTTTGTAGTATTGCTGATGGCTGCAGGAATTTGAAGAAAATTCACATTCGTCGATGTTATGAGGTACTCCTCCTGTATAATGTTCAAAAATGCAGGCACACATATAGACAAATCAACTCTTTCTTTCTCTCTGTTATCTAGTCTTTGCGTTTAGAACAGTCATGTCTTCAAATTATTAATGGTTGTGCTCATCTATCCAAGTAGAGAGTTCTTATAATCTTACGTATACGCATTGAGAGGCCAATTTTGGTTTTCAATATGAAATTTGCCTTTCACTTGATTGCTCGCTTGGCCTAGTTATCTTATCCTATGACTTTATGTTCAATTGTAAATAAGCTTTCTCTGCTGTCAGTCAATTACAGTATTAGCTTGAAAACTACGCACTGAAGTAGAGGTTTATTTGTGCTATTTTCTTCCATTGATAGATTGGAAACAGGGGAATTGTGGCCGTAGGCAAGTACTGCAAGTCCCTTACGGATCTCAGCCTTCGGTTTTGTGATAGGTAGAGCATTTTTAACTGCTCTTTTACGGCCACAAATTGTCAAAAAGAAAAAGATTTTCCACTAAAAATATTCCTTTTTGTCTTTTCCTTTTCCTACTTTGACCTCTGGCCCTTTTGGACATTATTGTGGGCCAAAACATCTCCAATTTTCCATATCCTAAGGGTTTATCACCATCTCATTTGATTAATTTCCCAGGGTAGGGGATGAAGCCCTTATTGCAATTGGTCAAGGTTGCTCATTGCAACATCTCGATGTCAGTGGCTGCTCCCAGGTTGGTGATGCTGGAATAATAGCTATTGCAAGGGGGTGCCCTGATCTCACTCACCTAGAAGTAACTGTGCTTCAGGTACGGAAACTCTTCCTCCATCACTTTCTCATGCAAACATGAAGATGTACGAAGCAACAGATCCAAGCAAGACTATATCATCAAAGTTCTAAAATGTTTTGCATCTATGCGCTTTTTATTAACTACATTCTACACTGGCAAACTGTGATATGGACCTTGCGCCCCCCAAGTGACGTGCAACTTAAATACTGACTTATCTATGTATTGAATCGAATTGGTCTTTGATTTTCGGACGTCTGCAATCTTCTTGCAGAAAATTGTAGTGACAACCGATACATCTACATAAATTTAGGTGCGGCATTAGTATCTAGATCTGTAAACAATATATTTCCAAAAAATCTGTATTCAACCTGCTCCGATTCTTAATGGATGTATGTTTATGAGATAAGTACTTTATACATAGTATAGCTCCTGGTAGAGGACTCCAATTGTAGATATGTTGTCTAGTACAAGTTAAGGATGTGTTTCTGCAAAAACTAGCCTTTAATCATTTGTCTATGTTTTTGTACAGAATTTGGGGGATATGGCAATGGTTGAGCTAGGAGAAGGGTGTCCACTTCTAAAGGAGATTGTGCTGTCACATTGCCGACACATAACTGATGTCGGCCTAACACATCTTGCAAAGAATTGTGTGATGCTTGAGTCATGTCACATGGTATATTGCCCCGGCATAACTGCGGCCGGAGTGGCTACGATAGTGTCGAGTTGTCCAAACATAAAGAAGGTTCTGGTGGAGAAGTGGAAGGTGAGCGAGAGGACCAAAAGAAGAGCAGGCTCTGTCATATCTTACCTATGCGTGGATCTTTAAATGTCAAAGAATGCAACTAAACAAGGCATGCCCTTGAGTTTGTTGGCAGTTCTTCCATCTACAAATTGAAAGAGAAGCTCTGGGGGTTTCAGAATTTGGGAGTGCGGGTAAGAAGAGAAAATCAAAGCCCTTTGTGTATATTCCTAGGTTCTTGTGGGTTCTTTGTTTCTTCTCTTTTTCTTGGTTACATGGATGGAATTCATTTGGTTGTTTTGTTCTATCATGTTATTTGATATATTTGTAGTAACATTCTAAAGAGAAATGTTTTAAGGTGATTAATGAATAAGAAGAGGAAGATAGAAAAGAGAAATGTTTTAAGGTGATTAATGAATAAGAAGAGGAAGATAGAAAAGAATATCTTGATGACTATGTTCTTCTATAAAACAGGGATATAAGTTTGTGTATTTTTGAACTTTTTAGATTTTATATTACTCTTGTTATTGTTGTATATGATGTTAAATGGTCTAAACTCTAAGAATAATAATCTAGGTTCAACTTTGAGTTGAATTTAATTGGAGGGCTTGAGCTTGTGGATGGGATAAAAATTTGAGTATGGATTGATCTCGCGTTTGACGTAGAGATGGCAATTATGACTCGGCTTGTCGGGTCCTGTCTCTTTTTGGCCCGGATTGGCTGAGCCACGGGCAAGCCACTGGCTAACTATGGTCGGCCCTTGTGGGCTAAGGGTTGGTCCGGTCCGGCTCATGGTTCGTTCATTTTTTCGAAATGACGTCGTTTTGATTTTTTCTTTAAAAAATTAATAGACAGGTTGGGTTGGGCTAACCTGCCCGTAGCTAGCTCGCTGGTGGGCTAGCTTGCCATGACCGAGGCGTAGTTGGCCCAGCTCATTGACATACATAGTTTGACTTAATTTGACTGAGTCGAATTGAGCTGATTTTAAAAATTTTTAGATTCATTCAAGTTTAAGTTTTTTATATTATTTATAATTTAATAATGCTTTTTTATACAGTTTAAACTTTTCATAATTGAAATTAAATAATATATTAACTCATTAGAAATTTAATATAAATTATAATATAAAAGAATATTTAACAATATTTATATAATTAAATTAATAAATATTGTTAAAATTTTATTTTAGAAAATTTTAATACTCTTAAGTATTTTACTAATTTAAATAACGAAAAATAATTTTTAAGAACATAAATGTGTATCTATTTTTAAAAAAGCAAAGAATTAAAGGATGAAAACTTGGAGTATGTACGAATACAATGTGAAATTTACGAAAATCTCAAGTTTTAACGTAATGGAATTCCTTATTTTAAATAATATATTCTAAGTTGTTTTTTATTTTAATATATTATGTAATTGAGAAATTTCTAGAAGAAAATATATAAATGCTGATAAAGACAAAACGCATCGTTTAACTGGTAATAAGATGTAATGTCTGTCTGACTAGAAGAGTCAGAACTTGGGAAATTCCAATGCCTGGAGGTTGCAGCATCAGAGCGGTGTGGATACTGAACAACCTCGATGCCATCGTTTTCTCCAGGTTACTTCGAAAATTGCAATCTACCCATTTCAATGGGTGAACTCGTTTTGTTCTGGGTACTTTAAAGGTTCCATCTTGTTCATGTTTGATCTTACCTTTCTTACTTTCGGTTCCGTTGGGTACGATTAGGAAGTTTCCGGTGGTGGAGAGGCAGTGGCGATCCGCCTGCAAGAGCAACCTCGATGACGACGTTTACACTCTTCTCCCCAATGATTCCAAACTCTCTTCATCCTTTGTCCAGAGGAGGAAAAGGTTTTAACTTGAAAGAATACAACTGGGTTCTTGAAAACGGTATATTTTTTTCCTCATATTTTAGTGATAACATATTGTGATTGTAGGGAAGGCTCGACTCGTGGCTGTGGCTTACGTGTGGCTCATTCAACTCAGGGCTCGGACTCCTGGGTTGATGATTCGATTACCCGTCATGTCATAAGCCTTGCTGTTAATAATTCGGATGGTGATGAGGATGGGGAAGGGAAAGGGAAAGGAGAGAGGAGTCATTTGTTGTGGCCTCTCGTTTTGCACATAAGGCCTCCTTACTTCATCCTTGTTTTGCCTTTGGTCGAGCCTCGGCATGTGAAAGCGTATGCCAGGTTGTTCAAAAGAAGTGATTGTGGAAATGCTGTTGGGGAGGAAGGAAGCTTGTCTTCGCTTCTGCTTGATCTTCCATCCATCACAGGGTATGGTAAGTTACTCATCTGTAATATTGGATTGATTTGTGATCACAAACTTAACGGTATCCCTGGTGCAGGACTTACTTTTTTGTTGCCTTGAATGAATATTATCCCCACACTTTTAGCTTCCGGTACTGTTGCAACTTTTATGATACTGTCTGTTGTCTATAATGCGGTAGAGTCCATGTAGTATAAAATTTATACAGTATATGGAAGCATTTGTATACTCATACCTTTTGGGTGCTGAAGATTGCCCACCCTGATAAAGGGAGAATATGAAGCAAATAAGCACTTGGGAAAGGAAAACAGGAAATCTGTTTTGTGATTCTTTTCCTTTTTCTATTTTGGAGTGAGGAGTTTTTATTGATAAGGAATATGGATAAACAGAATACTGTTGGCAGTTGGAGCTGCTAGGTTAATTTCTGATAGGAGTAACCCTTACTGGCTATTGATGCATGCTTGGTGGATTCTATGGTATGTTCAGTTTGTATTATTACAGTAGCCATGCAAACTTACACCATAGATAATAAATAACAAAACAGTATATAATCCTATTGTTGTTTATGGTGCCTTTTCTGTAAAATCAGGGGTGTAATTACTTACAAATATCCCATCTTAGGATGCCAAAATGTGCTTTTCATGCATTGTTTATCCATATGCAGAAACAGGATCCAGAACTCAAATTGCTGTTGTTTTGAATTGTCTTAGACATGGATGTCTATTGGAGTTCACCCAACTTTTAGTTTAGTGTTTGTCCTCTGCGTTAGGAGTCGAATTAGTTTTTTTTTTAATAATTTTTCTTCACACCTTAGTTTTGCTCTGATGAAAATGGAGATAAATTGTTTTGTTATCCTTCCTTACAGGGCTTTCATGGTGGCACATGCTATTGGTGACGTAATTACTGGTGATGTAGCTGATCCTGAGGTAGTTGTCAATGCATCACCTTCCGTGGGTGGATTGTTTGATTCCCTAACTGGGAGCATAGGCATTTCCGGAATCTCATCTAGGGCAAAGCCTGTGGCAGCACCGGTTGCATCTGTAACCCCATCTGCTGCTGCTGTGACAGGAGCAGTTGCTGCAGATACACCAAAAATTGGTTCAAGGCCTTTAGATAAAGATGCACTTCGGACTTTCTTAAGTAGTTCAATGCCCTTTGGTTGGTACTTCTTATTATGGTTTCAATTGTTCATCTATCTAACTCTTTTTTAAGTTTAATATACCCACCTGACTTCTTCACAGGTACACCTATGGACCTCAATCATTCTAATATTTTTGCTATCAAGGCTAATGGATTTTCTTCATTGGACCTACCTCCCCCAGACCTCAAGCAACCAGCATGGAAACCATACCTTTACAAGGGAAAGCAACGAATATTGTTCACAATTCATGAGACGGTTAATGCTGCCATGTATGACCGAGAGGAGATTCCAGATAGTATATCAGTCTCTGGTCAAATTAATTGCCGAGCAGAACTGGAGGGACTTCCTGATGTATCATTTCCTCTGACAGGATTGAACACGGCTCAGATTGAGGTTCTATCTTTCCATCCTTGTGTTCAAGTTCCAGAGAATGGTCTCAATAAACAGGCTGTAATGTTTTCACCACCTTTAGGAAACTTTGTTTTAGTGCGTTATCAGGCAAACTGCAGCCTTGGTCCTCCTATTAAGGGATTTTATCAATTGTCAATGGTCTCCGAGGATGAAGGTGCTTTTTTATTTAAGTTGCGTCTCATTGAAGGATACAAGGCTCCCCTGGCAATGGAGTTCTGTAATGTAACTATGCCTTTTCCAAGGAGAAGAGTTGTGTCTTTTGATGGGACCCCATCCATTGGAACAGTTTCAACCACGGAGCATTCTGTTGAATGGAAAATAATTGCAAGTGGTCGGAGCCTTTCTGGAAAAAGTATTGAAGCAACATTCTCTGGAACGCTTAGATTTGCACCATGGCAAATTCAAAGAATACATTCCTCTAAAAATGCCTATGTAAACATGGGTGATGAAGATAGTGATACGGAGAATGAGAGTACAAACAATGTGGTAAATGTGGAGGAGTTTTTGATGGAGAAAATGAGCAAGGATCTTCCTGCAGTGGATCTAGAGGAACCATTTTGTTGGCAGGCGTACAGTTATGCTAAAGTACGTGCTTTCCTGCCAATTCTATCTTTTAGTTGATTCATGAACTTTCATAAATTTTGTGCCTACTTTTGTTTGTGGAGAGTTAAATAGTAGTCTGTTATTTTATGTGCTTTTTCTATTTTCACCTGATCTTTGCCCACAGAATATGGTATCCTCCATAAACTATTAAGCTGCTACTGACAGTCATTCAGCTTCTGTTGATGGGACTTCTGACAGTTCGACAGCTGGTGTGCTTATTATCCTGATTTGCATCTTTTGATGCTTCATTCTATTGATATTCCTGCTAGTAGTTGAGAACACTTATCCAGTAGGATTCAATAGTCAGTGGCCCAAATAGACTAATATAAAGTATTGGGCATCTGCATACTGGTTTTCTCTATGCAGGCAATTTGCAAATTTCTTTAATTCTTGCATCTGCAGGTATCATTCAGGATCAGTGGAGCTTCATTATCTGGGATGTCAATTGACCCTAAATCTGTAAGTTTCATTTCTCAAATTCTTGGCAATATTTATCTTGCTCACATGAAAATTGACAAAAATGCATATGCATATGCAGGATTAGAAGCAATTTTCCTTTGCTTAGATTCGCCATATTTACTCATTGAAGGATATACTATTCACTTATTGTTTAGAGAGACTGGGTAAAATGAGTAATGGATAACTCTAGATTTTTATCGTAATCTATATCAGTAAAGGGCATCAAAAAAACGCTTAAATTTATTTCGTCTGTATATAATTGTAATATATAGGGAGCAGTATGCTACAGATTCCTTGCCAGTCAAGTTGCACTTCAATATAGTCTACCGAGTTGGAGTTCTGAAATTTTCCGGGGTGCAATTATTTGAACAGAAAAGGCACATTCTCAAGTTGGAGTTCTGTTATATCACTTCCTTCCATTCTTGGGGGGGAGGGAAACAAAAGGCTTAGAATAAGGAAAACGAAAATTTCATGCTCTACTGATGTTTAGCCTTTACCTATTCTGTTTAGAAGGACCATATAAAACAATTCCAAGGATTAATAGAATAGAGGAAAACAGAAGAAAGAACATGCTTTTCTTGATCCAATGTTAAATAACATCAGAAAGCATTTGTGAACTTCATTTGCTTGGTTTTTAAAATTTCATGAATGCAGGTCAGTATCTATCCAGCAGTTAAAGCACCTGTGGAGTTTTCAACTCAGGTAACTTATGATCGAGCATTCTATCATTTCAGTACTGATTGTACCCAGACAAAAGTGTAGACACAAGCTAACATGTTATCATCATGTTTGTAGTTATAGTTGATGCAAGTGTAAGAATGAGTGTGCATTTGTTTCTACCGGGTACATGTATGTTTGCTTATCCATGCTAAGATTGCTAGAGAGAGAGAGAGGTTCCGTCCTTCAGATTTGTTTGCTCTCTCACTGCATCTCTAAACTTTCAGCAATTGCTTATGCCTTCTCAAAGTAATCGGCCACCCTTTTTAGACTCTTTTGCACCCACTTTTGACATGCTCATTTCATGTCTGAAGGATGCCAAACATCTTCTGGCTGAAAAATGAAGCTTATTTGCGGTTGGAAAACTGTGTAAACCCTGTATGTTTCTTTCCACTATTGACTTCTCTTTGCTTAGTATCAAACTAGTTCATATACTTCCAACTGAGCACGAGGTGCTTTTGTTCTGCCTGTTGCATCTGTAGTACCAGTTCTTGACTTTGAACTTCAATCTGTGCAATTTAGTTCTGTTCCATCTGCTATGACAGGTTTCTTCAGGGGATTATATATTGTGGAATACATTAGGGAAGTGCCCATCTGCGGCTACAGCCTAGGCATTAAAGCTTCCGCAATCATACAAGAAAGATGACGGTGTTTTAGCTGTCTAATGGACCCTGCATTGCTCATCTGCTTCTAAAACTTCTGTTGAGAGCCGTCAGATAATGATTTCCACCTTATTTGTGAATAGCCTGAATTTGGTTGGTACTATTTTCACTTAACGAGGCAATGTTGTAGAATAGGATTTGATATTTCACATGAAGAGTGACGTTTTGGTTGATCCATGTGTACATTTGCGTATTGATTCATGTTCAAACTACATGCAAGAGCTGCAATTTTGCGAGGGCGTTATCTTATCTGTTTTTTTTTTTAATGCATCTTAGTGTCCTTGTCTCTTTTTGGAACACCATTTTTGGCTACGTATTGGTTCTAGCTCTTCCCATGGTGGAGTTCACTTCCTAGACTACTCTTTAAGTTGGTTATTGAAGTTATCATGATTTTATGCATAGGTGATGGTTTGAGTTCGGTCCGAAGCTCCGTCAGGGTTCAGTAAAAAATGACGTCGTTTTGATACGAAGTTTGTTTTATAGCATGGTGCATGGGACGTTCAAGATAGATGTTCGGATTTTATAATTTTATCCAATATTTAACCGATTTTATAATGTTATAATATTAATAGAATCTTTTAAACTTGAAATCTTCTGATTAACCTTCGATTATTATGGTATAGGAGGAGTGAATTTAGCATTTCAACTTCTAGAAAATTAACCCAAACATATTATATAACATTATTTACATCAAATTTCTAGCAATTTATACTTTTTTATTTCAAATCTTAATTTTGAAAAATAAATTAATAATGCCATTTTTTATTAAATTTTTACTTATTGGAAGATACAAGTTAAAAGGAAATCCAAATTTTTAGCGAACATTTGATATTTTTTAAAAATTAAAAGGACTGAAGTAGAAAATGTTCTAGTTATTTAAATAACTTTAATAATCTCTTTTTTAATTAAAATTTAAATTTTTTAATAGATAAGGATAATCTCTTTTTTATCTTATTTTAAAATTTTTAATTTTATTCGATATTTAATTAATTTTATGACGGTCAAATACCGATTGAACATTTTAAACCTTTAAATCTCTTGTTTTATCTATTTAATTTTCGCCCTAATTTTTAAGATCTAGTTGGTAATAAAAATTTTGGAAATGGACAAAAATTAATTGATTTCATATTCCACAAGGCTTATTATTCGTAGTTAAAAAAATGAAGAATAATTATTTTGGTGTCAAAGGCATGTCAACGAGCCGAGCTGGGGTCGGGCTGTCGACGGCTTGGCCCGACCCGTTGTTAAAATTGCCCGGGCGGGCCGAAAAGGGCCAACCCCGTTGCCCGACCCGCCTAGTCCACCCTGGCCACGAGCCGCCCGTCAGGCTTTAGTTAGCTCGGGTATTTAATATATTTTTAAAAATTTTTAAGACAATTTTAAAAAATTGTAGTTGTATTTTTTAAAATTCATAAATTATAAAATTGTTTATTTTATTTTTCATATTCACATAATATATACATTATGCATATATATATTTATACTTTTTAAACTTTTTATTTTATTTTTCATATTTACATAATATATACATTATGCATATATGTATTTATAT
>JANZXP010022251.1:0-13282 GCA_027576715.1 Erythroxylum flavicans
GTTTTTCCTTTCCTTCATTAGGACGGTGAATTATGAAAGCTTTGGGGTCCATTGTTGGGGTTTTTTCAATTGTGGGGATTGGTCTGGTAATTTTCACACAAGGAGGGGCTGATTTGGTACTGAGCAAGTTTTGGGGAGTCATTTTGGAATTTTTTGAAACTGCAGGGTTGGATTCACTGTTTGTGGGTTTTATGGGATCATTCTGGACATAACCAGAATCACATGGACTAATTTTTGCATCATCAATATCTCCTGGGCCATCTAACATATTTCCAAAACAACCATGATAAAAAAATTTAGGTTTAGAAATACAAGGGTTTGGGTTTAATTTCTGAAACCCAAACCCTATAACTTTGCCTTCATGCTCATTCTGGTTGTTCATTCTGCTGCTCATCCCAATCGTTGCAAACCCTCCTTCTTCGTTATTTCCTCCTTCTTCATGGCTGCCACCGCCGCTGCCGGTGGCCTCTGGATTGCTCATAGCGGCGGCGGCCTTACTGTTGGTTGACTTCTGAGGCTTATGGCCATTTTCCCACCACTCCGAGAAGCAAACAAGCTTGAAGCAGGTTTCTTTAGTGTGCTTCGACATACCACAGTGGCTGCAGTGCAGCTTTAACTTGTAGATCTATGGTTTTCTCAATTTTTTGATTTGATCTATTCGAATCCTCTGTCCCCGTCCCTTTGATTTTTCTCCTGAGGCTTTGGAAATTAGCCCAACGCCGACTCCTCCCGATGATGACGAGTCGTTGTCCCTGTTGATTTCTGGTTTTAGTATATGAAGCCTAGCGACCTCCTTCCTAACGGCGGCATATCCTGACTCCACTGAGGGAAATTGTTTCGATTGAAGGATTTCCCGATGGATTGAATGATATCTTCCATCAAGTCCTCCCAGAAATTGGAACAAACGGTGCTCCTGGACAATCAGATTGTAGATTGTGATGTCCTCAGTGCTCTTCATCTGATTTGGCTGCCTTCAGTCTATTGACAGCCACAGTCCCTGTAGTGTACTCCAGTATTGCTCTAATGTCTGCTGTCCTTGAACTTGACGACTTGCCTAATTGTGTAGATCAAAGATCTGTAAGGCATCTACTCCGCTTCCGTACGTGATTGCTAAGGCATCCCACAATGCCTTTGCAGTGGGGTATTCTGCAACATTGCTCACCAGGTTGGACTCCATATTCTGAAGAATCCATGAGAAGACACTTAAGTCTTCTTGTTCCCACCGCAGAAATCTCGAATCTCCTGCTACTGGCACTGGTGATGTTCCCATAATGTGGCTTGTCTGGCCTCTCCCACCGATTGCGACCCTCATGAGTCATGCCCACAGGGGATAATTATCCCCATTCAATTTGATGCTGATTGACATATTTTCAGAGTTTGATGACTGATTCTGAACTGAATTGATGCCATTTTTTAGGAGTTTTGCTATTTGCAGGGTTAAATCATCAGGAACAGCGTTCTCTGATGTTGCTGGGTTTTTTGTTTCGTTGGAACTGGTTACTGACATGTTTCTGTTTTAATTTCAGGTCTGTTGGGGTTTGAACAGTGATGATTTTTCTGAGTTCTAGGTATTGGCTTGGTTTGAACAGATTGAAGGTTTTGAACAATGATGACTGATTCTGAGTTCATAGGCTGATTTAGTAAGTGATGAGTAAAGGTAATAACGATAATTTGGATCATTAGCCGCTCTGATACCATCTTAAGATGGTAACAGTCGGATTTGGGAGAATAATTCTACCATTTTTCATTGATAATCTTCCATGTACAGAGTCTGTCTACATATAGTACATTAGGCTAGCCAACTATGGTAACTATTCTGTAGTCAATGCGTGATGTTCTCTTAATGTACACAATTAAGGCATAATCTGATCCTGATTCTACGTGATCCCGTAGAATATTCTAACACTCCCTCAAGGTTAAAAGTTAAAAGAACCGCTCTCTCTTCCTCAAGGTTGGGGGTACTAGACAATGTTAATTCTTTCTCGTGACATGAGAAGACCGCTTCTGTACTATTTAAAGTCATATGATCATCCACTATTGTGGACGTTGATTTTAGTGATATACAACGATAATTATCATATGTTACATCAGATAAATATATAAGGATAAATATTATCTATTAGATTAGATAAACATAAAAACATAAATATAATCTATTAGATTGGATAAACATCAAAGTTTATTAAAGTTTTTCTTAGAATAGAAATATATCCAAAGTGTAATTTTATCTCTATATATTGCCTCCGTATGGGAGAAGAATGTTTTGCAATTTTTATAAAAATATCGTTGTTTAATATAGGATTAGAACGATTTTGTATTGGCTATCATTAGTATAGCTATCTTCAGCAAAATTCTTCTCCAGCCCAAACCAAGCCGTTTCTTTGCACCCTTGGTGATCCTTGCATGTTCAACTTAGCAGAAAGTTGAGAGATCTCTTCTTCAACCTGCTTATTCTTAGTTTTCTGTTCAGCCTTGCTACCCTTTGCTACACCTTTTTTTAAAGTTCCAGCTCTTTGTTCTATAACCACACTTAGTCTTTGAAACTTATATTTGGAAAACCAAATGGACTCCCAAGGATCTATGAATAACCCATCAACACAACCAATAATCATCCAACAAGACCATTATGCTTTTCCATCAAGTATTATAATTGATGAGACCAATTACTCATTATGATTTCAACTTATGGAGATGCGAATACAAGCACATAATTAGGTTGCATATCTTACTAGGGCAGCAAAAAAAAACCTTTACTTGACAACCAAAATTTTGGGATATGGATTACTTAAAATCAAAAATTGAAAAGTTGGCTTATTGATTCAATGATTCCATGGCTGATGCAACGATTATTCATATTCCTAATATTAGAGAAATATAGAAAGTTTTGTCAAAAACTTTTCATGATGGATCTAATAAAACTCGTCTCTTTGAATTGAATTAGAAATCTTTTTCAACTAGACAAAATGTTGACCATTATCAACATATTACAATGAACTCTTGTGGCTATTTTTCAGAAAATTGTTCATAGATCAACTTCTCAAGAAGGGATTGTTGAAGGAGTAGTCCAATTAAATTGAGTAATGGCTAGGCTTCGAGTTCATATTTTCCTTAGTAAACTTGATTTTGAATTTGATCAGGTTTGGGGAGAAATCTTATGCAAAGACCCAAAATTTGATTTGCAAAGCACAAATGCATATTTAAGGAGAGAGTATCAACAAAGATAGATAATGGGAGGATCTCGCTCAATCTCTTAACACTCGGTATTGCTATTTAATCAAAACCGACAAGGATCACCATCTAGATCAGAAAATAATCACAAAAATCAACCCATTGGAAAGTCTAACAATTTTATGTTTGATTACTGTGGTGAAAAAGGTCACTCGAAACAACATTTTTATGAAATTGTTTGCTATCCTAACTGGTGGGATTTTTCAAAAAAACACAAAAATAGATTGTTGGAAAGGCTATGGTGAAAACTATGGACGAAGTGGAATCTAAAGGAGAGGAAACATCAATGCTTATGGCAAATATTGCTCATTCAGGTATTATAGGTAAGGCAAATGCTTTCTCTACAATTTTTAGGAAAAATATCTTGATTATTGGTACAACTGCATCTGTTCACATGATTAGAGATTCTAGCCAATTACTGTTCATCAATCCATCCCCTCAATCCATTGTTTCCATAACTGATGGTAGTATGTGCTCTATTATTGGGTAATGATTGATTACCTTATCTAATTCTCTTACATTAAATTCAGTTTTAGTTATGCAATCCCTCGAGTATAATCTCCTGCCTATTGGACATATTACTTTAGCTCTAAAGTGTACTGTAACTTTTTGGCCTTCGTTATGTGTTTTTCAGGATATTTTGACCTATAAGACTCTTGGTTATGGTGTTAAATGAGGCAAATTATATTACTTGGATTTAACGCATAATCGAGGAAAAAAATTAAGTTATGCATATTAGGCTTATAGTCAAGAAAAAGCCCGAGCAATTTTTTGGTTATGGCATCGACAATTGGGTCATTTTTCTTTTAGATATCTTAGAAAATTACAGCCACATCTTTGTTCAAACTTAAGTGATTCAGATTTATATTGTGATGTTTGTGAACCTGCGAAAAGCTACCGTGTTCCTTATTTTCCTAGTTTAATAAAATTTTTGAGATATTTGTAGTTATACATTCGAATATATAGGGACCTGTAAAAATTCCTTCATTGTTTAAGGCTAAATTTTTTGTTATGTTCATTGATAAATGTATATGTATGACTTGGATATCACTACTGATGAAAAAAAAGTGATGTTTATATTGCATTTCTAGAATTTGACAACATGGTGAGCACTTAATATCATTAACCAATTCAGGTGTGGCAAACTAATAATGCCATGGAATTCATGGATACCACTTTTAGCAATTTTTTGAATGAGTTTGGAATTCGGCATCAGACCTCATGAACTTATACTCTACAACAAAATGAATTAATGGAAAGTAGGAATAGACAAGTAGTAGAGGTGGTCCATACTTCTCTCTTTGGGATAAACATGTCACGTTTTGTTGGGGAAAGAGTAAAATCTATGGTTCATCTCATCAATAGATCACCATCTTGGGTTTTAGATTTTCAAACTTGTTAATAGAAACGTAATCTTTACTTTCAATTCCTCATCTCCCAAACCTTGAACCTAGAGTTTTTTTAAAAGTTAAAAGAATATATTAAGAAGCCAATTGAAATTACAAAAGGTTTACTAATATAACTAATCCGTGTAAGGAAATCTAATGAAGTCACCTCTTATGAAAATTAACAAGATACAGACATTAATAACTTAGAAAAAAGAAGGAATTCCTTGATCAATTTCTTAAGTTAATTAATTCCTTAAGGTTTTTTAGAATCTCATTTGTAATCTCCTTCTCTGTAGAAGATTTGTTTTTGAATTTCCTATTATTCCTTTCCAGCCATAACCCTTGAATGCTTAAACTTGTAGCAAGAAAATAGATAGTAATGTTTCTTTGTTAGAGCTCATATGATCCTTCAACCATTGAATGGAGTCAGAGATTGATTTCCCATCATAGCTCTATTGGCAATAATTTTTTACCCCTTTCTAGATATTTGAGGCATATTGGCATTCAAAAAACAAATGTTCCTTAGTTTTTGCACACTCCATGCTTAAAGAGCGCCTATCATCTAATGTCAAAAAATGTAATCTATCCATAGTGGTTAATATGTTCTTCACAATCAACCATAGAAGAAATGAAATTTTGGAGCCAATAACCGATTCTATATAATTTTGTGCCAGGAGACTTTGGGTCAAGGTGTATGCAAAAGTTTTCTGGCTATCTTACAAGTCATGTTGGCAATTAAACTTAGAGTTTTTGGTTGTACAGTGTATGTTCATATCCTTAAAGTCTTGAGAACTAAACTTAATCCTTGAGTAAAAAGATGTTTATTTGTTGTATATTTAGATTTTCAAAAGGGGTATCGGTGTCATAATCCTCAAACTAAAAAATTGCATAGAACCTTAGATGCCTCTTTTCGGGAGTTGGAACTATATTATTAAGGGGAAGTATCAAGAGAAAATGTTGATAGAGTGAATATGTTATAATGCATGTCAGGAAATGCAGATGAGTACTTAGAACTGGACGAAATTGTCAATATTCCAAGCAATGCAGAACTGGAAGAACTTGAAAACAATGATAACCATAAAGAACAACTTAGTAACATAAACTTGCCTACTTTAACACCACTAATCGAAGGGCCAATCCAACATATCCAAAATGGAAACTCTCAGGTAATCTCAAGTCTAGTATTTAATAATTCTAGTAATGAATTTCTTGTTCCTCTTCCAAGATACCTACAAAGATCAAATAAAGTTGTACCAAAGAAACAATATGAACCTGATCTTAACACCAAAGTCAAATACCCCATCAACAATTATGTTTCTACTTAAAAATTGTTCACGCCATATGCACTTAATGTTAATAAATTATCCAATGTTTCTATTCCAAATAATCTATAGGAAGTTTTAAATGATCCAAAGTGGACTAACGCAATGAATGAAGAGATGGAAACCTTGCAATAGAACTCTACTTAGGACCTTATTTCTTTACCTAAAGGAAAGAAAACAATTGGGTGTAGATGGGAATACACTGTGAAACTCAAGGTTGAAAGGAGCATAGACAAATATAAAGCAAGGACGGTTGCAAAGGGTTATGCACAAAAGTATGGAGTAGAATACCAAGAGACCTTTACACTAGTAGCTAAGCTAGATACATTCCATATTCTCGTCTCTATTGCAGTAAATTGGGAATGGCCTAAAACAGTTTGATATTAAAAATGATTTCCTCAATGAGGATCTAAAAGAAGAGGTATACATGGAGTTGCCACCAGGTGTGAAGCTTAGTTCATCAAATAGAATTAAAGTCTACAAATTGAAAAAAAATCATTGTATGGGCTTAAGCAATCACCTAAAGCCTGGTTTGGGAGATTTTCAATGATATTGAAAGCTTGCGGTTATAAACAAAGTGGTGCAGATCATCCTTTGTTTATAAAACACAAATAAGGTAAACTAACAATTTTAATTATGTATATTGTTGATATGGTATTAACAAGAGATGATTGTGATGAGATGAAGCTCTTACAAGAACACTTAGCCACTAAATTTGAAATGAAGGACCTAAGATAACTTGTAGACTTACTAGGTATCAAAGTAGTAAGGACAAATCAAGGAATTTCTCTTTCACAAAGAAAATATGTTCTTGACCTTTTGACTGAAACTGGAGTGCGTGCTTACAAACCAGCTGAAACGCCTATGTAAATGAATCATAAGCTTGGAAATTTTCCAAATCAAATTCCAACAGATATAAGGAGTTATCGATAGTTAATTGTGAGGTTAATTTATCTATAATCAAATTCCAACATAAGGCACTATCTACAGTTAATTGGGAAGTTAATTTATCTATCTTATACTGGGACAACTATAGCATATGTTGTGAGTGTTGTTAGTCAATTTATACATCAGCCGATTGAAAAACACATAGATGCCGTATACTGAATCTTAAGGTATTTGAAAGGCTCTTTAGGAAAAAGGTTTATTCTTCTCAAAGAATAGTATTTCCAACATTGAAGGATACACAGATGCGGATTGGGTGGGTGATAAAACAACCAGAAAATCTATATCTGGTTATTTTACTTTTGTTAAAGGAAATCTTTTGTAACTTGGAAAAAAAAGAAACAAAAGGTTGTTGCAAGGTTAAGTACAGAAGCTGAGCTTCGAGGTACGACTCATGGAATATGTGAATTATTATGGATTAAACATGATCTATTTGATTTTGGGATTAAGCATACGAAACCTATAAATCTTTATTGTGATAATAAGGTTACTATTGAGATTGCACAGAATTCTGTACAATATGATCATACCAAACATATTGAAATTGACAGAAATTTCATCAAGGAAAAGTTAGATCAAAAGATTATTCAATTTTTGTATGTCAACTCTGAGGATCAATTTGCTTATGTATTTACAAAGACAGTTTCAAAAAGGGCATTTCATAATATGATTAGCAAATTGAGCATATTGGATATTTATGCTCTAACTTGAGAGGGAGTGTGAACATTGATTTGGATAATATACAAGGATAATTATCGTCTATTAGACTGGATAAATATAAAAAGATAATTATCATCTGTTAGACTGGATAAATATACAAGGATAAATATCATCTGTTAGATTGGATAAATATACAAGGATAATATCATCTCTTAGATCAGATAAACATATGAGTTTGTT
Source organism: Erythroxylum flavicans (assembly GCA_027576715.1). Classification (NCBI taxonomy): domain Eukaryota; kingdom Viridiplantae; phylum Streptophyta; class Magnoliopsida; order Malpighiales; family Erythroxylaceae; genus Erythroxylum; species Erythroxylum flavicans. The sequence goes on from JANZXP010022251.1 coordinate 7,784, forward strand.
AGAGTTTTTCTTAGAATAAAATTCTATCCAAAATGTAACTGTATCTCTATATATTGTTCCATATGAGAGAATAATGTATTACAGTTTTACAAAAATATCATTGTTTAACAAATATATTAGTTATTGATATATCAATTGATATAGAAAATGATTATGCTCTATTGCTGGTTATTGACATTTCTAATGGATGTAGAACAGGGATTGGCAACAATGGTAGGCTCTTTGTATTTGCTTTAAGCATGTCCACTACTTTTGTTTATCGAAGGACGATCATTTGGTTTAATTTGTATACACTATAGCCATAAAATCACTAACTTTTTAGTTATTCCTAGTATGGTTCACATTACACATTTACTGATAAACCCAAGTTGTGAAACATTGGGTAGAATTTTCAATAGTTGCATTCTGTTGCTTCCTCTTACCTTTCATTTCTAGCAGTAACATCCATAGCTATTAATGTTAGCTTTATAAGAGACGTTGCTAATATTTCTATAGAATAACTTTGGAGCTATTTATCTTATAGTTCCTCTTACGATTGTTAGAGCAATAACGTTGTCATTTCTATGGTACAATTTGGTGAACCCGAAATCTAAAATCTGGGGTACATTCTTGTCTAGAAGAATGTTATGAGGGTTGATATTAAAATGCAAGATTTGCATGTCACAACCTTGATGTAGGTATTCAATCCCTCTAGCCATGCCAAGAGAAATCTTGTACAAAATTTCCCAACTCAGGTTAGTTGATTCCTTTCTAGGAGATGTGTGACTATTTAGATAACAATGGGCATGAAATTGTAACCTAAAGCTCGCTATATAAAAGCCAATAAGTTATATAATGTTGATGTGTTGAATCCTACCAATAATACCTACTTCATTGGTGAAGTCTATTACATCAATTTTAGATTTGCCCAACAGCTCTACTATAGCCAGATGACCACTTACAAATTATTGCTTTGCTTTAAATAATGATTAAAAAACAATGCCAAAAAGGTATTCGTTTCTTAAGATGTTATAGAGCTTTTATTTTTAGAAATAACAAATTACAGCTTGAGGATGTCTTTTAGCTGGCTAATCATTAATCTGAAAATTTATGAAATTAAGATTTTTAAATCACTAAGAAAGGAGAAAAGTCTTACCTAAGAATTTTAACATCCATGTACTCGTAAGGATGGCATTCCAAAAATGTCTGCCCTAGCTAGAGCCCAGCTTGTGGCCTGAAGGAAAGGTGCAAAACGATGTCGTTTTGTCAAATTTGTTTTAAAAAAAGTGTAATCAGGCTAGCCTAGCCTAGCCTGCTTGTGACTTATCCAACAGCCACCGACCCATGAGGCCACGGGCTGCTCAGCCTGTAGGTCGGGCAACATCGAGCCCGACCTAGCCCATTGCTATCCCTATGTACTCAATATGTAAGAAAATAAGGACACAGTCATGTGGGTCATCATTTATATTATACACATTCACAGTCTCTTAAACATCCTTCACACAGGACCGTGTAAGTTAAAGATATGCGCGTATTGTGCTCTACATTGTCATATCTCTCAAGAATGGCCTGAAATTAACCATTATCCATCTTGACTTCACTCGTTCATCATTTCAATGATCCTTGATCTAAGATCACTCAAACTCACTTTTGTCTCTGAATAGGCTGGACATTCAACAATTTGCCTCCTCCAACCTATTTTGGAAGAGACTTGAATCACCTTATTGATTATTTGAGAGTCATCTTAATGATCTTACTACAAAGCTCATGCTTACTCCCAAGGACCACCTTTGTTAACATATCAACACCGTTCTTATCTATGTGAATTTTCTTCAACTGTAATCATTATTCCTTAATAATGGATCTCAACTAATGATACTTGACATTGATATGGTTGGTGTGGGAATGATACATGGTATTCTTTTACAAATCTATGGCACTTTTGACTTTCATAAAATACTACATAATCATCTTGCTTCATATCTAACTTTTGAAGGAATCGTTTTAAACAGAGCATCTCCCTACCTTTCTCCAAGTGCCCAATAATATTTTGATTTTTATTCTCCTTTAAATATTTAAGTTGTTGATCATGAAGGTGGAGAGTGATTTTAATTTCTCTACCAAGTTGCTCTCCAGCAACGTCAATGGTGAATGAATCAACAATTTGAGGCTTTGATATGTGTTGCTCCTTATTGTCAGCATCAATGGTGAATGAATCACCAACTTCATATTTCTATACGTGTTTCCCATCGTTTTGTTCTATATTTACCATAGTACTCATGTTAAAATTCAAGTTGCTCCCAAGCCTCTCTTCTTCAACATCATTATCCATTTTTCTACCATCAGTGCTATTATCTAACTCTTGACCTTGTCTATCAATTATTTTTGTATCAAGAGCTTGATTTTTTTGAAGTAGTCATTTCTCTTAATTGTATAAATTGATTGAACATTGCTCTAAGGTTATATATCTCATATTGATGGTAATTGGATTATACTTGAATTTTCTGCATCCATTTCTCATTTCAAACTCGAGATTCCTTAATTTTTTGGATACTTTTTTCAAGCTTCTCAATCTCTTGATCCCGATCATCTTCTATCATGTTTATGGAATTTCTTGGTTGAGAATCATAAAGCTCTGATACTATTTCTTATGAATATTTTTCGTTAAAGAGAAAAATGAAAAACAAAGGAGAGAAGAATCCAGAAGGAGGAATAAAGGTAGAGAAATGCACAAGGAGAGAGAGACAAATAGCTAATTCATATATTTTCTTCTCTTAGGAAACGATTACAGAGTATTTTTATACTAATCATAGTTAAATTTACAGTTGTATAATTGTTATAATAATTTGTACGTAACAACAGCATACTTGAGTAGCAATGAATGTGTGACTTTTGACGTTAAAACAATATTTTTCACACCTTATTAATCGGATTGGTTTTTCTTAGTCTACCTTAATTAAGTTCCGTTAAGTTTTCCCCTTAAATAATACATGCAGTGCAATTTATGATGAGGTTTTAGATAATTTGAATTAGCCCATAAAGGGACTGGTTGTTGTTGAAAATCAGTTCATGTGCATGTCAATCACTCAGCTTTTAATAAAAAATCTCCAGTATAAAAAAGGTCAAGTTGTCCTTTAATTGACTTTGGAGAATTTTTTGCGGCCAGTTATTCCAATCTTTAGTCGTACGGAGAATTCTTTAAATAAGTGATTTTGGATGCAATACTTAAAGCAAGAGGTGGCATTACGGCAAAAAGGTAAAATGAGAGGCTTGAAAGTTGAAAGAAGGTTAAGAATTTTTTGTTTCAAGATCAATATTAGAGACTATTCTTTAATTCCTCCATATAGTTGTAAAAAAAGAAGTCAAGATTCGACAAAAGCAAAAAGGGAGTAGTTTCAATTCGAGCTCTCTTTGTTCAAAACTAAAAAATTCTCAGATGTAAAATAAAGAATGTTTGTTTGCGAGTATTTCCTAATAACAATGATTATCATCAAGAAATGGTTACATAACAAGAGGATAATGCTATTTTGAATTCTTTATATATTGAGTAATAATATTCACGTCATATACATAACAAAAATAGTATAAAATTTGGTTGGGAAAAATTTGGCAATTGTCATGAAATTTTTAAATAGAAATTTAACAATAAAAGTTTTTACATATTTATATCAAAGTTAAACTTTCTTATCAAATTTATAGTAAAAATTTAATATTTTGAGATCTCAAAATTTTTTAATATTTAAGTTATTGTGTGAGTTACTTAACTAGATTATTTTTTATTAAAATTTTTGAAGTCTTAGTAAAATTTGAAGTTCAAATAAATTGTATGATGTTTATGAAGTAATTTGTGTTGATATTTAGTTCGTGATAGAGTTAAGATTGGTTGATTATAATATAGAGAATTGTTAGTCTAATATGCAATCAAAACTAAAATCTTTTAAATATAATTTTTAATAGGAATATTGAGTTAAGACAATTCAAGAAGTTATGAAAAGTTAAGAAAAATATTTATAATTCGTAAGCTGACTTAAAGAGTTGATATTAAACCAAAATCCACACGGGCTACCTTTAGTCAGAGGGCACACGGGGATAACATCATTAAGGTACATGACGTTGTTTACACCAGTGAATTGAGAAAGGCTCTTCTCTCTGTGACTCCTAGGCTGATGGAATTTTTCAACGATAAGCTTCAATAGAGCTGCATCACAAGTTTCCAGCCTATATACCATTTAATTAGGTTATAAAACAGATCATCCATAATAGATCAAAGATAAACAAAGATTGACTATATTATAGATTCTAAATATGCTAGCCGAGACACAAGCCCTTCCTCTCTATATGGGCATCAATTCCCAAGGACTACCTTTTAGGAATCTACACTCTCCAATTTGTCCCTGTTTAACAAAGACCTCAAACAGGGTCTATGGTCTACGATTTTTTAATATACAGGATCCTCATGAAGAGGCAAGTGTAGAGCACACTTGTCTTTCTATATGACCAGGACTCCATTATTCAAGAATCAAGCCTTAAGGAGAGAGAAAATTTAGAAAGAAACCATAAGATGAGAAACACACAATATTTTTATTGATTCCAACTCTTTCAAGTCTAAAATTTTGCGTACAATGAAGGAGAAGCCTTGTTTTTATTGACCAAGCAAAGGGATAGAGACAAACAATTTTTTAAAAAAGAGATTCCCGAAGGACAATGATACACACAATATACAAAAGTAAATAGTAAAAAGAAGAATTATTGGGAGACATAGTTCCCAATAATATTCCTTAGAGATAAGGAGGAATCATTAAAGAGGGGCAGAGAGAAAATGTGGGCCACCACTGTCATTGTCAAAATCTTCTATGAAGTACATGTCATCATCAACTTTATCCATAACTTCGATAAAACAGTCAATTTCTGTGACAAGTCAAATTGGAGGCCATGGGCTTTAAGCATTAGGAAATGGGTCAGGAAATGGATTGGGCTCACTGGGCTCAATGTGATTAGCTTGTGTAGAAATTTCTACACGATTAGCTTGTTGTTACAGTTCAAAGCCTGGAGGACATGGTAAGTCACCAGCCATGATGTTAAAACTAGTAAAAACAAACTGGCTAAATAAAGACCAATATCTAATAGAAGGAGAAATAGGTTCTGGGAGAGTAAAATCTCTAGGATAAGGCCTTAGAGATGTGTATTTAGTAGATGGAACTGTTTTGGGATGATGATTTAGATGATTAAGAAAGGAATGTAAATTAGTCATCATCTGTTTATGATATATAGTCCAATGTTAGATAGGATTAAAGGTACAAATGTAATCTGTTGTGGTCAAATAGTAGGGACGATGGATGATGATGTAATAAGATTTTTGATCTCTTAAGGGAATGTCTCAAAGCTAACGTTTATTCAAAATTTGTGAAATCTAGATGTGTCATTTTGAAAGAGGCTAGAACTGCTGGAACCCCTCCCCGGGCGGGTCCACGGGCCGACGTCCTGAGTGACATCTGGACCCGTGGCCCACGGGGGAGGAAT
>JANZXP010022318.1:0-13277 GCA_027576715.1 Erythroxylum flavicans
TTTTACTTCTCCTATGAATTTTATTTATTTAATATAATTATTATCTATTTCTTTTATTTTGATATTATCTATTAATTTTGTATTTTATTAATAATTAATTGTTTATATTAAATCATTTTTGTTAAATAATTTAATTTTATGTCTAAAATCATTCTATGACATTTTAATTACTATTTGCTTATATCAGAAGAGTCCCAGCAAAAATTTTCCTTGTCTAGACTTTAATTAAACTTATATTTTATTTTATTAAGATGTTTCCAAATATATTTATTATTATTTCGAATAAATCTTAATGGTGACACATAATCACCATAAAATCCATATGGAGACCCGGGGCCAACAATTAAATCTTAAAAGAACTCCATATACTTCTCCTTAGACATCTCTAACACTGGAAACTTACAAAAAATCATTGATTTAGAAGTTCATTGTTTGCCTTTCAAGTATTTGGGAGTGCCAATTTCATCCAAAAAGTTAAGATATCATGATTGTCTTTTGATTTTAGAGAAATATAAGAAAAGGATTAGTGCATGGTAGAATAGAACACCCTCTCAAGCTGGTAGAGTTCAGTTTATCCTATCAGTTTTGAGCAATCTCCATTCAAATTGTAGTTCTCATTTGCCTCTTCCTAAAAGTATCATCAAAGATATTGAGAAATGCATCAAAAAATTCATGTGGTCAGGAAAATATAGTAATCCTGAAGATTCTAAGATCAAATGGTAACAGCACTGTTGGGGAAAGTAAGAAGCTGGATTTAGTTTGGTCTCAATTCAGTTACTCTAAACAACACATGTTTCTAAGAGAATTTACAGACTATTTAAAGACAAAGAATCATTATAAAGCAAATGGATGAATGAATTCTACTTAAAGAATTCCATCTTATGGCAAATTTATGAAAATGAAGAGCACTATTGGCCCCTAATTCACATCCTTAGACTGAGGCAATTGGTGTATCCATTCATCATAATTTAAATAGGGAATGGGGAGAATACCTATTTTTGGTTTGATCATTGGTCTAACCAAAGCCCTTTATATTTAAGAGTGATTTAGCAACACTTTCAGCTAGAATATCAGTTTATACTCAAGTTAACAAGGTTATTTCTCTAAAAGAGGGGTTTATAGGCTCCTAAATACTATCTTAACTATTCCTAATAGCACATGAATGTATAAACCTATATAGATCCTCAACAACAATGGTTCTTTCACTTATTCCTCTTATATTAAATCTATCAGACCTCACAATCTTCCCATCCATTGTTTCAACATTGTATGGAAAGGAAACTTGATTCCTAAGGCCTATTTTACCACTTGGCTAGCTGTAAAGAGAAGGCGAAAAAAAAGATAGTATCATTGATTCTAATGATCACCTATGTGAGTTATATTGCTTAGAGGCTGAATTTATTGATCATCTTTTCTTTAAATGTAATTACACTGCACCTATTTAGGCTAGAATGCAACTCACAATGAACCTTACCTATTCGGAGACTAATTGGCATAATATTCTAATTAGGCTGACAAATAATTTCTAATGCTAGGGAAGGATCAAATGTGTCTTAGTCTCAATTTAAATTGCTTAGTATATGTGATTTGGATGAAAAGAAATCAAAGGCTTTTCTACATAAAGAAAACTAAAAAATATGCTTTAGCACAAAGAATTCAATGCTGGATTAAAGAAATTCTGGGAGCTCATCAATGGATAGGAAAATTGAGTCTTTCTATCAGGAGAAGATGGAACCTTTAATTTATCATATTTCTACCTTTCCTTGGATAATAGTATGATTAAAGGTTTTTTTTTTGTATAATTTCAAATGGTTAGGCATTACCTTGTAATCCCTCTTTCTATATCTTTCATACACTCACTGAATTCATTATTTTTTTAAAAAATGCACTAAAACAAACAAGGAACTAATGAAAAGGATTTTTCAATAGTGTACAAAGCTCTTTAATATGCCAAATAAATAATGGCCACTTATTGTCAGAACTCTTATACAGGTCTTCAACAACAAGTTCAAGTTGCTCTACATCAAAATTAAAGATATATATATGATTAATAATCAAAGGTATAAATATTTTTCAAAATGTGATGATAAAAGATAAGACCAAAGAACTACCAATTTGAACTACGAAAGTAGGAAATGTTGAACCCAAAATTTTGTTGATAAAGGCCCATAGAAAATTCATCCACTATAGCTTAACAATCAACATGTTTCAGCCAACTCCAATAAATAAAAGATCATTAAGTACCCTAAACTCATGCATATCTATAGAATGTAACTCAATCTCAGCCCAAATAAGTACTTAGCATAACATTCTCCCCTACTGTGCATGTTTAGTATCCTGCATGTGTAAAATCATTTAATAAGGTAAAAGCGAATTATGTAGAAACGAATGAGATCTTATATACTTTATTTTAATATATAAGTTGTAATATATTACTTCAATAAAGTGGTAATAGGCTAAAAAAATATGGCTAATTGGTTAAAAAATATCACTTATAGTTATCTGTGAAATTTTCATTTCGTCGCATGAAATGTTGCCAATTTTTTGTATCTAAAAATTATAAATGACATTTTAAAAAATTTTAAACAAAAAATATTAGCTATAAAATAATTTCTAAAAAGTAGCTTAATATCGGATATAAGTCAATGTTAGAAGGAAAAAAATTAAGTGTCAAATGATTGGTAACAAAATAAAAATGTAGCCAATAATTTTAGGCTATACTTTTGTCTTTAGTAGCTAAAAAATTTTTGGTACATTTTTTATTTTCTTAGCGATATATTTTTTTTGTAAGTCAAAATTTTCAACTATGTTTTTTAATTTCATAATACGAAAATACTTTAAACTACGAATCTGTAAAAGTGTTGTTAAACATTATTTGCAACTTTTTTCATAACCCATGATATTGAGCAATTTGCAACGTTTTGTTATAATGTATCAACATATTTTTATTGTGAATTATTTGGTTATGATTATAAAATTAAATCTTTGAGAAATATTATTAATTCAAAATGTCGAGCATTCCATATAAAAAGTAAAAAAATATATAAATATCATTAAATTGTACTAACAAAAGTAATATAACATTAAAGATTGATTCTTTTTTCCTACACAAGGTATTAATAATAGTTTAAGCAATCCTTATAAGCAAAAAAATGCAGAAAAACCTTCATAAATTAAAATATCTCTAACATATTAACAAAGATGCTCAAATTACAAAAATATTTGAGATAACCCAGACGACTACTAAGCATTGTCCAAGTCTGTAAATTTGTAACAAATAAGAAGGTTAGTTAAAATTAACTAAAATTATTGTGAGACAATTGATATACTAGTTATTTGGTTCTAATTAAAGCAAACACCACATAACTTTATCATTCACAACATAATCACTGATGAGTTACATCTTCATCCATTTTGTAATTCAAGAAAAAAGTATTAAATTAAATTATAGTATATATAGAAAGTGATAGAATAAGGCTAGGAGATAGAATTAATACCCTTCACTTTCCTCTTTATTTCTGTATGGCCCATGCCAAATAATCTTTTAAATAACATATTATGTTTTGCTAATTTAGCTTGAGTTTCTTCTCCCTTGATTAATTCATCCTGCAATGCAACCTTAAGTTTGGTGTTTTCCTCCTGAAGTTGTTCAATGATTGTCTTATATGTAGAGGTTGAAACATTTGGCTTAGGGTCGTAGCTAAGGCTTTTCATATAACCCAAATGAGTATTAAGTACTGTATCATAGATCTTATCTATATTAAGCTCATTCCCTTTAGACTTGGACTTTTTCTGATATCTCTTGCAACGTATTATGAAATGAAAGAAGAAAACCAACATTCAATCCATATATTACTACTTATAATGAGTGAGTTTATATAGTATGATCCTATCATACTCTTATTCATATAGTTCCTTTCACTTTGTTTTATGAAACAAAAAATCAAGCCATAATAAATAATTTAATGCTTATTCATTTAATTACAACTTGTAAAGGTAGATCTTACGTATTCATTTTAAGACCCATGATTACAAGGTGTTTTCATTTTTTATCTACTCACCCTTACCTTCTTAAAATTTTCATAAATCAAGAAAAAAATATAGCTTAGTCATTAATTCATCTAATAAAATTGATGCAAGCAAACATGAATTTAGGTCAGACTAATAGTCACACAAAGTATTCTAATTTTGTTCAGACATTTGTTTGGGAATATGGCTTCATTCCTCCATACTAGAAGGAAAAGACTTACAATACTTATGCATCTTGAAACAATGATCCCTGGTCCTTTGTTTCAGTAATAAAGTAACACAATTTGAAACATTAGATTCTTAATATCCAAAACATTCAATTTTAATTGTGAACAATAAGTAAAAATGTAATTAATCACAAGTTCATTGAAACAATTTTGCATAAAATTGAAGATTTTGTATAATTATTGTAATGCATTTTCAAGCAAGTTATCTTCCTTTAAGTCCTTATTATGTATGGATAACTTGCAATTCATTGTAACATTTATTTGTTGCAATTCACAATCTCTAGTTTTGCCTTTATCTCTTTTTCTAGTACTAACATTAAAAGCTGATAGCAAATGAATATGATAAGAAAATGTTTAGAATAAATAAATATATATTTCATCATAATTTTAGTCTAAGGTATTAAAAATTAACAAACCTAACTAGCAGTTTTTTTTTGTTTGAGGCATAAAGAAATTATTATGTATGACTTGAAGCCAGAATATTGTTGTTGCTATGTTGTGACATTGTACTAAAAGATGCTCTATTTCTTATAACAATAAAAGAATATGATAATTTCGTTTTTGTTTGAGGTAAAATGTTTTTGTTGGCTAGGAATTGAATTTCTATCATCAACTGATCAATCTAGTTGAAGTTGCACATTCCTACATTCTACAATTTTCTTAACAGACACCTTCTTTCCTTTGTTTCTATTAGGTGCCAATGTATTGGATATTTATAAGAAAAAATAGATAAATGTTACTAACATTACACTAAGACAATATATATGTATGTGAGTTGTAATATGTGAGCTAATAAGTTGTTGTTGTTAAAAAATTAATGGTGATCAAACTACAGACACAGTGAAAAAAAATTTTAACAATTTTTTATTAGATCTTTTTAATTAAATAATTTTGACAAACACAAATTTTGAATAAAAGGTTTAATTTTACCTCATTCAAATTCTTACAAAAATTTCTTCTCGAGCAATCAACTACAAGTTGTCCACATCTCTAGTCTCTCAAGATATCTACAAAACAAATAAAAGAACTTAACATTTAAAAAGATAAAGACAAGAGTACTAACTCCTTTATACCTTTTTTCTCCTATTTATAGAAAAGAAACTAAAGTCTCTTTCTTATTAAAATTACTTTTTAATTATCACAACAACAAAATAAGAAGGTTTTAGATGCTTATGCCTAGACGCATCTAATAAGTGTCTTAAATAATCTAAGTATTAGTGGAGTTTTTAGATATTTATTTAAGACGACAAAATTTCTCTAAAAAATTATAAAAAAATATCTTGTTGCGGTCTAAACAGAACAATTAAATTCTATCTAAACCAATTAGAGGCAAGTGCACCCCGTCGACAAGTAATATAAATCAGTAAGAACCGGATATCGTACCCAAGGGAAAATCTAACATGTAAGACAATTAAATTAAACGATGAAAAATTACTCGAACGATCAAGAATTGATTGATTTGAAAATAAATTAAATTAAAGTAAGCAAATCAAGGAAATATGAAAAATTGCAAGGTATGAATTAAAACTACTAGATTTAATCAAATGACAAAAATCGGTTAAGGCATTAGATTTCAATTGGATTGGACACTAAAAATAAAATTGTAATAGTGGATTGATTTAGGAAATACTTCACTTAAGCAAGTCGAACCCAATGTTCATGAGTGTTCCTTTTTCTTCTAAATCCGAGTTACCCACTTAGTTCATAAATAATTTGAAATAAAAGGCGTTAAATGCAAGAAGCCTAAAATTAAGTTCGTTAATAAAAATCAATACTACGAAAATTGTCCCAACCCAATATCAATCATAACCTTAACCGAAAAGAAAAACTTACTCACACATATTCATCAATGTAACATAAATCATGGTCATAACATATGTTTGCATTGATTAAATCCACACAATTAAAATAAATACTGAATAATAAAAAAATTAAAAAACTCCCCCTTTTCCCACAGCTGAATTTTCTCTACTACCCCTTGCCACTGTAGCTGATGTGACGATTTAATAAGGTAGTTTTTGTCCACTGGTACTGTTCACGTAACCTTACTATTTACGCCCAGCTTTTTCTTCTCGCAACTCCCATACAGCTATGGTTTTCCCTTCTTTTTCACTTACTTTCTTCCTTTCTTATTCAGCTTTCACGCTATTTCCCGCCCTCTATTTCATGCTCATCTTTGTTTCTTTTCTCTTCTTTCTTCAACTCTAGCAACGTTGAAATTCCCATAAAACAGCTACTATTCACGTAACCTTAACGCCAGCTATCTTCCTCCAGCTGCTTCGGTTCTCTTCTGGCTACTTTCACGTATTATCTCCACTGCCACCAGCTGCTTCAGTTCTCTTCTGGCTGCTTCCACGTATTATCTCCACTGTCACTAGCTGCTTCAACTCTCATGCACCCACATTGCTTCAACGTGGATTCTTACACTGCTTCCTTAAGCCACGCATAATCCTCTTGCTTCAACAGCTGCTGTCGTGCTTCAGCCCTTCCATGTACACTTCTTATTTTTTCCAGACCACTCACACTACTCTCTTCTTTTATGCACAAACTTCATTTTTTCAGACCACTCACGCTCTCTCCTCCTCACGCAATGCACCAGGTCAGCTTCTTCTTATTTTTTTAGACCACTACGTTGTTCTCTTTCTCTCCTTGCATTTTCGTTCTTTTCTTTTCCAGATCACGCCACTCTCTTCTTTTTCCAGACCACTACGTTGTTCTCTTTCTCTCCTTGCGTTTTCGCTCTTTTCTTTTCCAGATCACGCCACTCTCTTCTTTTTCCAGACCACTACTTTCTTTGCTGTCTTCCCTCTCAAAGAAAAGGAAAGTTGTTCGTCCATAAGGGTTGTGTGTCAGTTGCTTTTTTTGGCAAAATGAATAGAGATGTGTTATTGGAAGCTAGCAATAAGTGGGGGCTGTGGCATGGTGGAAGCATGGAGTTTGTGTTGATGGAAGTGAAGGATGAGTTGGTAGGGGCTGCTGTGGATGGAAGTAGCTATTTCGGATGTGAGACTGATGTTGTCTTTTGTTGTGCTGAAGCTTAAAATTTGTGTTGAATCTGATGCTTGGGAATTTATTTCTCCTTAATTCTGGCTCAGAAAAATCTGCAATTGCTCCCAAAAATCCATCCATGAGTCAAAAATTTAAGTATAAAATTTCAGAATTTTTAATTCATAATTTTATACTTAAAATTTTAAAATTAATAACTTAAATTATTAATTTTATACTTACTTATATTTAAATTAATAATTTAATTTAATTATAATAAATTAATAATTTTGATCATGTTTAATTAATTCAATTCAAATTTAAAAATTAATTCAAAGTAATATTTAATTGATTTGCATTTGATACTTATTATGCTTATAATTTATTATTATTGTTAGTTAATCCAACCAAACTTAAATTAAATTTCATTATGTTGAGTTGAAGGTTTCTTTCCCGCAAGCATCTATGTATTAAAATTTGATACTTAAAACTAATACTGTTGACCTTATCATTATTTTAGTGGAGTGCATTAAAAAAATATTGTGGATGCTTTCAAAACATCAATTTGCAGGCGTAAAAATGTAGTCAGCAGCCAGACCTAAGTTTATGTGGATGGCATGCATGATCTCATGGAACGCCATTTCTGACTATTTAAGCTGTCGATAGTTCCATCCTATTCTTGTTGAGTAATTGATAAGATGGTATAGGATTGAGTTAGGATTTTCTTAAATTATTTATTTAGATTATAAATTATCAGATATATATATATATATATATATATATATTGAGTTAGGATTTTCTTAAATTATTTATTTAGATTATAAATTATCAAATATATATATGTAATAACACATACTAATAATAATAATCGTCACTGAAGATTTCACATAAATAAAAAATGAAATTAGTTTGTATTAATTAAAAAGTATATACTAAAAGTATCAATCAATGACTCATTGACAAATAAGTGAAATATGGTTAATTATAAGATCAAAATAATATTGTTTTGATTATACTTCATAAAAAATATTGATTTATTTAATTAATTCTTTAGTTACGAAATAAAATAATAATATGATTATATCAATAAAAAGTATTGATTTTTTTTAATATAAATTCGATCTTATATGTTGAATTATGACGGGGTAAAAATATGTATATTATTGTAACTAGATAAATAAAAATTCAACGACCATAACTCCGAATCATTTGGCTTAAATGCTGACGAGAGGATCTTCAAATGCATTACATGTATTGAACTTGCCACTGATATGTCCAAAACTACTTAAATTTAATAATAACCTTCTGCTGACATTTTACCCTTCTCTCTTAATTTAAGCTTCACCAAAAAATATACGTCACCCTTGAACGTCTTTGCTTCAAAATAAAATAACTACAATTTGGCAGAAGAATATATATTATATACATGCACGAACTTGGTCAAAATTTTAATAAATTATTTCGTGGAAAATACTTATATTCGATCAGATATATATGAATATGTTATTTTTCTTCTTTGAATGAACTTATAAAGTAAGAACAAGCGACAATAATGAGAAAATTTAGAATTTATATAAGGTAATTTCTTGATCTCACTAGGTGGTGGTGGTTGTTGTATCTTATTATATCCTATATGTAGTTAAATATAATATTTTATATTCTTATTTTCATATTTTTTATAACAACCAAAACCAATGTTTTTAAATAATATTATATATTATTTTCATTAATTTTGTCATTTTTAATAATAAATTATCACTTGATAATATACGGTGTATTATTGTAATTAAATGAATGACTATCATGCTCCGAGAGGTCTTCAAAATGCATGACATACACAGAACTAGACGCTTTTGTCATATGTTCAATTTTAAAAGGACTCCTAAGTTGAATTAATTAATTTGAATTTAATTAAAATTATACCTACCCTTCTCAGGTCTCTCTTATTTTAAGCCTCACCAAAACATAGTCGGCACAAGATCTTTAAGTGTCTTTACTTGGAACATAAAATAACTAGAATTTGGTAGAAGAATATATATTATATACATGCGTAGTATGTACACTAAAATCTTAAGTATATAATACTAAAAAATCCCCATCTATATGGTAAATGAAATTTTTAAGCATTTTAAATCACACACTATATTGTAATAACGATTTTTTAATTTTAAAGCATCCCTTTTTATATAACCAAAAAACAAAAAAAGAGTGTGGAACAAAGTCTTCATGACACCATAAAAATTTTGTGTGTATGGCCTTATTTTGAAACTTTCGGTGATCGTAGACGTCTTTATGATTCGTGAGAATTACAAACAAGTGAAGACAACATGGAAAAATCTCTTTTAGGGAGATGCACGATCGTGTAGACAGCCCCGGCCCTGGGCAGGGGCGAGGTGGGCCACTACCCAGGGCTCACTTTTTTTTTAAAAAAAATTACATGTAAAAAATTTTTAATTAATTTTTATTATTTTTTAATTTAATTTTAATTAATATCAGGAGCCCATATCTTCTCTTTCGTCCCGGGCCTATAAAATTTCAGGACCGGCCCTGCCCGTGTCTTGACTTACACGGTTGTGTTGATCAATCGTATAAGTCTCTATGACATGTGAAGGAACTTGTGAAGATTAAAGACATACACAATCGTGTGCATACTCGTGTGAAGATACACGGCCATGTATGTCTTCAATCTTCACACATTCTTTTACACGTTTCACGACCATATAACTCTCTTTAACAATGTACAACTGCGAGTGGAGCGGTGTTAAAGATATATGGTTACTTACCTGACTGTGTAAGTAACTGTGTATTATGCAAAAAAACTTAATTAGTGATATAAAAGAGAAATTTATGTAAGTTTTTGTGGAGAGTGAGACCATAACGTCTATAAATGAGGAAAAACATAGAGAAGGCAAATAATGTTGTATTCTTATCCTTGTTTAATTATTTTTAGGATTGATTTGAGTGTTTGTTGATTCTAATTTCAACTTTGATTTCAATTCTGAAATTTTATGAGACAACTTGTTGTTATAGGATGAGAGATTAACACCTTTTGTGAATCCTTATCGAGTTTAGTTAATTTGTTTATCAATTTGCTTATTGAGTTTAGTGAAACTTTCTACAAGTTTCATGTTATGGTAGAAAGGGAAGTTGACAACCCCAAGTTTCTCTTGGCCTCAAGCCGCTCCAAACCATCATAGGTATATCTAAGACTATATTTAACTTGAAATAATAATAATTATTCCTTACTCTGCCTTCATGTTAATTTGATTAACTTTTAGAACTTGAGCAATTTTCTATACCTCTTCTTGTAATCTCTTATCCTCAACAAGTTTGTCACTCTGCAACTCTTGCTTCAGAAAACCACCTATCCAGGCCTTAATTCTCTCCACGGTTGGTTCATTTTGCTATATGAACGTCTGAGAAGCCTTGTGTAACTCCAGGATTGTGTTTGCGTTTCTAAATCTTGAGCCCACTGACCTTAGAAGCTCTCTCTTCTTCATATTTTCCTAATGCACCTGAAAGATTGATATAGTACAAGAGTTACTTAGAAGCAAGAGTTAAAGGAAAGAAGTTTGATGAGACTTAGACAATGGCTATGTGGTTCTTAACGTTTTATAGGCTCTGGGCGAAGAAAAAAAAGGCCCCAATAAATTGGCAATATATAAACATGTAAATTTTAAAAAGATATTTTTATTATTAAAATTTAATATTCATACATAAGTGACCCAATTTATAAGTCTACATACTCAATAAAATATTAAATGATCACAACATCAGCTAATACTATCTTGCAAATATTATTTTGTCAAGTAATTAGATAAAGGTCTAAATTATTAAATCAAATACTTTTGGTAACTTTTGAATTTAATTAGCGTTAGGGATTTTTTAATAAAAAATTCTTTTATGGGAATTAACATAATGGTAAATGTAGTAATCTAATGCTACCAACATATTTATAAAAAACCAATCAAACACATCCAACTATTTACGGTTTTATTTAATTATCAAATATTTTTTATTATTATTTAATTATCACAACATATTTAATAGAATTATACAAATTTTTATAATAAATGAAACCGTTTACGTAGTCTTTAAATTAAGTAAATTAAATTATTTGATTTAGTTATATTATAACTAAACTTATGTGAACCTTTACAAGAACACAAATTCAATAATTATTACATGTGACAAAGTATAATGAAAATTACAAAAATTAAATTGATTATTAATGTTTAATTATATTTTTATAAATAATAAGTAATTTAAAAATAAAAAAGGAGAAACAGAAATAAATACAATATCATTTAATATTACGTTTTGATTTAAAATGCTAATATAATGTCCATGTTAATGAAAAATTACAAATTAATGATAATATGATCCAATAGTTAATAAATGAAAAATAAATAAAAATTCAAAAACTTTACCTATAAATTA
The DNA here is from genome assembly GCA_027576715.1 of Erythroxylum flavicans. Lineage (NCBI taxonomy): Eukaryota > Viridiplantae > Streptophyta > Magnoliopsida > Malpighiales > Erythroxylaceae > Erythroxylum > Erythroxylum flavicans. Next base: position 11,682 of record JANZXP010022318.1, read on the forward strand.
TCACTCAAAATTCAGAAGACATAATCATGAAATTTTTTTACTACCAATTTTTGAGTTGAAATATCTTAGATTCATATGTTAGTGAAAATAAAAAAATTAGAGTATGAGCAATACACTTAAATGCTTCAATGGTATTTATAAATATAACAAGTTAAAGTTATATAGCTAATAAAGAAAATTATTTAGCTTCTAAGATTAAAAGTTAACGCTAACTTTTTCGGTAGTATAGCTAATAAAGGAAGCTATTTATTAGTTAACGTTAACTTTTTCTTCTTCGACAATCAAAGATTTACTACACTTCTAAATAAAAAATGATGAAAAATATTGCTGAAATGCATTGAAAGTGGGAACCTAATAATTTGGGTCCCTGACAGATGCCCTGTCCGCCCCTGCCCAAGATCGGCACTCTAGCTGTGGGAACTAAACATGCAGTTTGCAAAGAGAAAATACAATTGCATAACTGTACAAATACATTTAAAAAAAAAAAAGAAAGAACTCTAGTTTAATTTATTAATTAATTAAATAATTTTGTTTTAATTCTTTAAAAGATAACAAATTCATAATTGTCAAATCTTTTGATTTTTTTAATTTAGTATCAAATATTTTAAAACTTTTAATTTAGTAATTAACCTTTTAAAACTTATATAAATAATAATAAAAAGTTATTTTTGGTTACTTATCTAATAGATAGACATTCATATATTACAACAATAACAACTTTCAGTAAAAGTCTCAATAAGTTTCGAAACCTCAATAATACTCAATCTTACTCATACCTAATAAAAATGCAAGAGACATCCAATTAGTATTTAATAGATATATCATATTAGTAAAAATACTATTTTGATATAATTTATACAAAATTTAAAAGTTTAATTATTAAATTAAAAACTTTATATAAAGTTTTGTACTAATTTACAAAAAAATGAGGTAAAAATGTCATTTTTATAATGGATAAATATAAACGTAATATTTAATATTAATTGTGGTCAGAATTGTCTTTGTATAATTTTGATATTTAAAGAGTCGTCAAATCAGCAATTGTCTTTGTGAATAATATAGCAAATTCACACAGACAATTTCTTTATTGCAGAGATCTGGGGGAAGTAGAGAAATGAAAAGTGAAAACTTTGGAGAATTAGCTGTTTGTCTAATGACAATATTGCCCTCCACTTTATTCTCTACTTTTGCTCTGTGTGTTTTCCAAGTTGACTTTTTTTATCGTACAGTTATGTTGTGAAGTTTGGAAGAATATAATAAAGGAGTTACTTAAACTTTTAATTTTTATTTAATTTATAATATTAGTTTATATTTAAAATACCATAATATTAAGTTTTTGAACATAAAGAGTCACATCAAATTAATATTTTTAGTATATAACTATCATATAACATAATTGTGTCATACTATAATTATAGATATTTTTATTTTATTAAATAATAAAATTCATACATATTATATGAAAAAATACTAATAAGATGTAGCTCCCTACATCATTCATATTAATAACGAATTTAACGTTGGATTATTATTATTATTATTATTATTATTATTATTATTATTATTATTATTATTATTATTATTATTATTATTATT
>JANZXP010022426.1:0-13270 GCA_027576715.1 Erythroxylum flavicans
GGTGTTTTGAAATGGGATGAAGAATGAGTGTGGTAAGTTAGAGATGAAATGGAGGTGAAAATGATGAGGAAATTGAAGTAGGAATGATAGGATATGTATGAGAGGTGTTAGATATGGTTGAAGGGTTAGAAATCTAGAATTTGACCCGTAAATGTCCGTTGGGCAGACTTCATGTCCGCTGGGCGGACCTTTTCGGGTGTTCCAGTGTTTCTGCTTAGTTCATGTCCCTTTGAAGGGACATTATATCTGTTAAACAGACCTTCTTGGCTTTGTTTGTGTCCCAGCTCAGTTCATGTCCCTTTGGAGGGACATTATGTGCGTTAAACAGACCTTCTCGGGTTTGTTCATGTCCCAGCTCAGTTCATGTCCCTTTGGAGGGACATTATGTCCGTTAGGCGGACCTTCTCGGGACAATTTTATGAATGTGCAAATTTTTACCCTCTAGATGGTAAAATCTCTCTTCCGGGTCTTCACGGAAGTTGTAGAAATCGAAGTTCTTTTCGAAACCATACTTAAATGGTCTAAATCCGACATCTCTATCAAAAGTTATGCCAATCGTTTCATAATGAACTAGAGACATGGAGCTTAAATTGTTCTAAAGAAGTCAATTTGTGATTCTGTTGCTGGAACTGGTTTGGCTGGAGAGATCCCATGGAAACAACCTTATAGGATAATACGTTCACGTCTTTGATATTTCGAATAGTTGGGCTCCGGAAATGCAACACCATTGGTTTAAAAGATATTCTTTCATTAACTAATCTAATCAATTTCCAATTTCTAGTCCAATTGTCTCCAAATTCTAATGACATATGTCATTAAATCCAAATATTATTTATAAAAATTTTTATTGCCATTTGACTCTTATTTCGACTACCATTTATCGATTATCCTGCCACTTAGCATTTTTCCTAGTCCAAAAATACCTAAAAATTTTAGAAAATTCACAAATTTCTCCAAAAATTCTAAATCAATAATTTATTTCACCAAATCAATTTTCAAAACAAAATATTCACTATCCACATCATAATCACATTAAATCAATCATTTATAAATGGAAAATATCAAATGAGTGCATGAACAAATTATTGTAATGTGTGCAATGATCAAATTCACACGTATACATGTTATGTTATGCATTATGTTATACATAAGTATGAATTGCATTTCTCTTTTATCTTATTGCTAGTTCTCAGGTATGGTATTTCTAGGCTCTAACCCTAATATGGGAACGGGATATTACAATGACATTGATTATAAGGAGACTTTCTCATAACCTCTAGAAGGATTCACTTATAATTATTATGGCTTTGGTGGCTTATTGTGATCTAGAGCTTATTGTGAAAACTACGTTTCTAGATGGAGATTTAGAGGAAGAAGTCTATATAGACCAACTAGTAAGGTTCATAGAGGTTAGAAAGGAACACATGGTGTGTAAATTGAAGAAGTCAGTAAACAAACTTGAACAAGCTTCCAAACAATGGTTTCTGAAGTTTAATGATATTACAGTTCCTTTGGATTTAAAGAAAACATTGTCAATTGGTCAATATATTTGAAAGTTAGTGGAAGTAAGTCTATTTTCCTAGTTCTGAAAATTGATGACATCTTGCTTGTAGCTAATGGTTTTGGTCTGTTAAGTGAGACTATGAAACTTCTCTCTAGTCAGTTTAAAATGAAATATATAAGTGAGACAACTTATGTGATAGGAATAGAAATATTCCATGATAGATCATAGGTATTATTGGGTTTCTTAGAAAGTATATAATAATAAAGTGTTAGAGAGATTTAGGATGGACAAGTATTTAACATCATCCATTCCAATTAAAAAGGGGGAGATGTTTAGCCTTATGCAATGTTCGAAACGTAACTTAGAATGGAAGTAATTGAAATCAATTTCATATGCATTTGTGTTGGTAATCTAATGTATGCTCAGACATACATGAGACTAGAAATAAGTTTTGTAGTGAGGATGTTAGGGAGATACCAGAGTAACCCTGATATGGATCATTGAAAAGTTGTAAATTGGAGGAGCCATCTCATGGAAGAGTGTGAAGCAGCCTGTAATTGTTGTATCCACTAGAGAGCTTGAGTTTTTAGCATGCTTTGAGGCCATGAAAGGCTAAATGGTTACAAAACTTTATTTCAGGATTTGGGATTATTGACAGTATAGTCAGGCTATTAAAAATTGTTGTGATAATTTTACGATGGTTTTTGTTCTAAGAATAACAAGCATTCCAAAGGTGCTAAACATATGGAACTAAAATACTTTGCCATTAAGGAGGAGATTAAAAAACATAGAGTATTAATAGAGCATATTAGTTTCAATCTTATGTTAGCTGAGTATTAATAAAGCATATTAGTTTCAATCTTATGTTAGCTGAAACTTTGACAAAGGGGTACCACCCAAAATATTTTATGTTCATATAAAAAATATGGGTATTATATATGCTAATGATTATTAGACATTCTTTGTGTATTAATAAATGTATTGTTTCTGATTTTTTTCTTCTTTATATATTTGATTGCAATATATGTTGTTAAAAATATAACTAAATAGTAGATTCCATTATGTGCTTCCCATTTATAATAATGATTAAGAAGAAGAGCTAGTATAGTGAAATATGAAAGGAGGTATGTTGAATTAATAATGTACGACTGCTATGACCTTTATTAGTCTTATACTTGATTATGATTACTAAAGGTATTGGTGTATGTGAATGATGATTATTGTACATTATGATTGCTTGAATTATTAATCCAATAGACTACATAAATTCACATGAGTCATATAGGAGAACATAGAAAATTAGCCTTTAAGTGACTCACATATTAAAGGACACTTAGGGAATTTAATAATTTAATAAATAGCCTTTTGGGAATTTAACTCATTATGATGGAAAGTTTTATAACTGACCGATGGTTGTCAGTTTATTAAGCGTATTATGGTTCTGTCTTTGTCTTATAAGTTTTGTCTTCTCATAAAATACCATCACATACAAAAGGTGAGATAGAAAGATTGGGAAAAAGACATATTGGGTAAGAAGTTTATGATTGCGAATCATTTCCATATCACTAGGTGATGGAAAAAGGTTAGTATTCAAAAACTTTATCTTTATATGTGAATAAAATTCTAAATATGATCAATTTTTTAATCCAGTAATGGTTGCAAAATATATATAATAATTTATAAATTACATATTTTAAATAAATTATTTTATAAGTCATGAATTTTGATTTAAGTACTATTTGGTGTTAATCTAGAATTTGGGTGTGTTAGGGAAGAATTCTCCCAAAATTAATTTGTACTTAACTTCTTATCAACAATATAAGTGAGCTTTAAAAAAATGGAATTTTAAGCTATCAAAATACTAAAATATGTTGAATTGAAATATGAAGTAAAGAAAGTAATTGATTTTTTTTGCAAAAGGTAATTATAAACTACAAAAGGGAATTTGCAATACAAAGAAAGCTGAAAAATAAACAAAATGTTTTGAAATGGGTTGATTTTTTTTAGATGGATTTTTGTAGTACTATAATTGTGTTAGTCTATTTGTAGTGACTCCTACATTCACATAGTGCTGACAAATTTATAGTCCTCTCATCCTTAAATAGTTTTGTATTATAATTGCCCACTTTTCTACATTTAGCTAAACATATGCTATTATCTCCTTAACTTCCATATCTTGTAATTTAACCTCAAATACCTTCTAAACTTCTAGCCCAAGTAGCTATATTTTTGTAACTACCTTCCACTAATTTCTTAACTTTCATGTCCTAGGACTTTCAAAATTTCAGCATATTTATTCTCACATTCCTGATTTTTCATTGTCCATAAATTCTTTGGCTAAGCATTTATTGGGCCAATCTCATGGCCTTTTGGACCATATAGGCTAAGTTATTATCGGCTATCAATAATTGCTCCCACATATGTTTAGTTGAGCAAACCAAATATATGGTATAAAAATTCCTCTAGTCTTTTATAAGTTGGAGCTTGAATTCCATCCTAATTGTTTTACATTTTTCATACTTAAATCTTGAGTTACTTGAAGTAAGGTTATATATGAGAAGTCTCCTAAATCCTGCACAATCTTGAAAGATCTTAGTGCAATCTTTTGATTTGATGTTTCTAATCTATAAAAGATTGTGTAGGATTCACTAAAATCTTTCAAATTTGAAATTCGTACTTCTCTATTTGTTACAGAAGATAGAAAAAGCTCTTTAAAATTTAACCTCTTACTATTCCCTTAAGATTTAAACATTTTTCATTATAAAATCTCCTTATTACTTCTTCACTTTCCACCTCAGCTCTTAAATAATTCTTATCCTCTTTTTTGTCGTCAATATTTTTCTCTTGCAACTTCTTCCGCCATGGCTTCTTTCCACCACACTTTTTCCTCTTCTTTGATGGACTCTGATGAACAAAATGCCATCGATGTATGTTTTTGATTTTGTTACTTTCCTAAAAATCCTTTAATTTTTTCTAACTTCACTTCTTTTCACAGGTTATTAAGCTGGAAGTAGTTTATATTCCATTCAAGCCTTTTCCACCCTTCATAAGGATCAAATAAATAATTCTCAAACTCTAATTATATTTTTCACCAACTAATTCAAATTTAAACTAACTCTAAAATTTGAATTCCTTTTGTCAATAATGTAGAAGGCTTTCTTTATTTTGACCATAAATATAGTCTACCTCTAGGACTCCTCCGCCTATTAATTCTTCCCACCCATCACTCATTTACTTGGAGGAAGTAAGTAAGTCAACATTCTCTATAAAATTTGCTTTTCTTTCAGGCCCACAAATCCCTAAACTGTGGCTTAGAAATTTAAATCAATGGACTAAATGGGTAGATAGGTTATATCCATAATATAATTAGACTTGAAAGAAACAGGGTTTTCTATGCTAGTAGCCCTTTCTAAGAATTCCATAAAGTATTAACCTAACCTTGTATCTATGATTTTGAAATTTTGGGGTCCTTTATACAACTCCTTTATATTTCTTTTTGTCTATGCTTCCATTTCAATGAAATATGTTTATTTTTTAACTGGGTTTCTTGTAATCGGGGAAGATTTTGTTAACTTAATTGAAGAAACCCCTTGTTCAGATACTGGTGCTTCTAAATGTTCATCTTATTCTGGGTTGATAAATAACTACAATTTTTCAAGAAATCATGTTTCTAAACAAGAACATGCCAAATTTATTTAGATTATGATAAACTGATTTATCTTTTGTCCTATTAAAACCTAGTTTGGAATTCCTTCTTTTTTGTAAAGCAGTAGCTTCTAATATGTTCTTCACTTTAGGCTCTATTTTCTTGGGGTTTCTCTATAAAAAATTAACGAGATATGATAGATGAATAGTTGACTATATTTTTACACCCATATTTGATGTATTTTGCTTGATATTTTATACTTTTTTTGTATATTTGGTACTTAATTCGCTCCAAGTGTGTAAACAGATTATAATTGCCTTCACGAACTTAAAGGAAAAGAATTCAGATAAAAGCACGACATAAACACAGATTTGACGCATAAAAGGGATGCATGACCGTGCATCTACTAGTGCATTTCTTCCAAGCCATGTAATTTTGCAATTTTTAGAGAATTTGGTGATGCACGGTTTGATGCACGACCACTTTGGCCAAAACCCTAGAATTTAATATAAAATGAAGTGAACAGTGGTAATTGAAGAGAGCAGACATTAGGAGGTGATTCCAGACGTGGAGATCGTTCTTAAGGGGCAATTTTGGTTCAAAGAAGTAGAAAACATGAAGAAATCATCGAAAGATCCATTAGAATGCAAGATCAAACCTATACTTTGTAAAAATATTCGATAGAAGACAATCAGGGAGATTTAGAATTATGAACTCATTGTTTTCAATTCGTTTTTCTTTCAGTTTATGTTTGATTTCGAGTTTGATCATATGTAACTAAACATCTTGTTAGTGTTTAGGTTAGATGAAACTTATGTTGATACTTTAATATGATTTGATTTTATTATTAATACAATTGATTATTTGAGTTATTGTGAATCGATTACGTGTTTAATATATGCTTTAATGGACCTGAGAATAATAGATTATAATCTAATTTCATACGCAGAGATTGAGAAATCCTAGGTTTGAATAGATCTACCGTAATTGGAAGGAGTTGATTGTAACCTTAGAGATAAGATGACATAAATCTTTTAGATTAGGGTCAAACTTAAGAGAGGCATTCACAAATCAGTAAAACAATCCTATAAACTTTAATCTAAGTAATTCGATTGAAAACCTTAGGATTAGTTATTAGTAGACTTAAGGTCAGCTATTAGCATACCATAGGAATCTCTACGGTCCAAGACATCAATAAAAAAATTGCATAAAAAAAGATCAACATGTTAAAGGTTTTAGGGGATTCAAAGCCTAAACATTAATTTTTGATAACGATAAATTTCTAAGTGCTTCCTTATTTCTTTGTTCTTTATTGCTACCTATTTTATTTTACTTGCCTTGGTTTTAGTTTCTTTAATTAAAAATCCAAAATCAATCCGTAAGCTAGATAATAGGAAAAAGTTAATTACCAGTAATAATTACCAGTAATCACTGTCTTTGTGGGATAATTACTAGTAATCACTGTCTTTGTAGGATCAACCCATACTTGCCCATACTAGTTATAGCTATGTTGTGCAATTGCGGTTATTACAATATTGACTAACTCAAAAAAAGTCAATCAAGATTCCTCTCTAATCTCCCTTTAAGATGACTTAACTTGTGTGTGTGGTTTATCCAACTTTAAACTTTTGCCTATTTCCTTGAACTTAAGGAAAGAGAAGGCTTATCTTCTTTTGACCCTAGATTTTCTGATTTTCTTTGCCTTTTGTTATCCACTAATTTATATAGTAAATCTCCTACGCACATCTTCAATACTTTGTTGTCTTTGAAGTCTATGTCTGTGGATCAGTTGAATTTGTTTGAAGACTTCTCTAAAAGGCCTTATTGGCTAAAAATTTTTAAGACTTTTGAATCCTCTTGCTTAGCCATTTAACAAAAGCTTTTCCTTATCTATACCTATCCTAAAGTTTTCAATGTTGATGGTGATGAAGCCCTAAAACATAGCCCTTCTATTATGGCCTTGGTTTTTGAAATGTGTCTCCCTTATCTTTGGAGTAGGTAAATCACCCTTTCCCTGGGGATTCCTCCTGCTATACCTTTTTTAGATTACACAATAGGAGTTCCTTTTGAGGCAAGCATTATTAACAATAAATTACTTAAAAGTTTTGATCACTATCATGTTTTCAAGTGTAAGATTATTGCTTCTAACATCACTAACATAAAAGCTTAACATTGGTGGTGGTTAAAAAGCTTTCAGGGTTTAGTACATTGACTTGATTTTGCCTTTCTCAAAGGTATTCCCACTTATCCACATATTCTTGACTCCTTAAAATTTTTTTAAGTTTTATTATTACAAATTTTGGAATCTTAGAAGCTAAGAGAAGAGAAGAAAGACAACCTTTTTCTAAAAAAGAAGTGGCTTCCAATCCCTTCCCTTAAAGAAAACTCAAGGAAAATCCCAATAACTTCTAGTTTCAAAAAAGATAAAACTCTAATCCCAAAGGCTTTCATTAAGAAGTCTACTCATTTTTCCTCCAAGTTGCTTAAAGAAACCATAATCACTAAGCCTGCAACCAAAAGTACTCTTCCTTTATAAAGGACTTCCTCTACACCTGAAAAGGTTGTTGAGGAATTCAATGGTGATGTGAAACCCTCTTTTATTGTTTTTAGTTTTCTTTTCACTATAAATTGTGGTTATTTTATCTTTTTCTTGCAAGTGACATAATGTTAGACCTCTATGCTCCTTCTTTTCCTCTAGATCTTAAGTTATAAAAAATCAAGGCTTTTCCTACCCTAAAGGTCATTAAGGTTACTTCATTGAAGGTAAGACAAGAATTCCTTTATTCTACAAGTTGATGCACTAGTCTGTTAATAAATTCTTTTATGCCTTATAAACAAACATGTTTGGTCTATAGTGATAACATCAAAATAAGTCTTCAAATTAAGTTTCTTAGGCCTCTCTCCTAATCTTCCTTCCAGTGCCCTACCAATAATCAACTATGAAGAACTATCAAGAGTGAACAAGTCTTTAAGACTCGTTATGTAATAGGAGTTGTAGTTCTTAACTGAAATTTAGCATAGTTATTGTCGAGTGTGCTATCATATGTTGGTTTTACAACTAATTGTTCTGTTGTTTAGGGGACTTCTTAATAAAGCTAAGACAGTATTTGCTTCCTTTAAAAAATCTTGCTATGATTAGGTTACGTACTCCAAAAAGTTGAGCCTTCTACATCAACATCAAATGGACTATGATATAGAGAAGACAAAGGCAAGATCTCCTTAGAAAAATTCAATAGTTAAACAACAATTTTTATTTTTTAGAAAATGAGGCTATTAAGCATAAACGTGCAATCAAACCAATCATAGAAAAATAAGAAGCCTTTAAACAAGATGGGTAGAGGCTCAATCAACAATTTTATAGAGTCAAACGAACTATGGTAAAGTTATGGAAGTCATTGGTTCTACAAAAGGACGAAGTTATTTTCTGGAAATAACAAGTCTAAAAAGCTTAGGAGCATTAGTTGTCATGTATTAACTAATAGGGTGAAATTTAGTCCCTTTATTTACACCAGTTGTGAACTTATTTTGTCAAATTTTGGCTAGTTTCAAGTGGATCTTTGGACTTTTATTTCTGAATTTTAATATAATATAATTTTATTTTAAGAATTTACTTTTATTCCTTAATCCTTATACTTTCAAAAAAGTAGGCATACAAGTTTTAAATACTTCCTACTGATAAAACGTCTACAAAGTTCACCTTCCAAACTAGAAAATCAATAGGCATTACTGCTTAAAAATTTATAAATTCTAAATGACCCTTCCCAATTTAAGGATCATTTACCTATTCTCTATCTTTTTACCAAGTGATAGGTGAAGTAAATCACTTGTTATTATAGAAATCACGTAATATATAAGAATACACAAGAAGGGGGATTAAATTGTGATAAATTGTCTAAGATTGAAATCTTTTAAAAAAACTTTTTGATTTTCTTAAAAGATTCAGACAATTTACAAAACAACGCACTTAATTCGTTTGAGTAATACAATAACGGAAATAGTAACTATTCTTCTAACAACATGAAATTAAAGAGATAAGGATTAGAGAATATGACACCACGATTTATACTGGTTCACCCTTAATCTTAGGGTTACGTCCAGTCCTCAGAGTATATTTGAGATTTCACTATCTCTTTCAACTTTTATAAGTATTATTTTACACTTCCAGAGCCTCTTCAGGTCTCTTTCACAGAGTATTCTTTATCTACTATCTTAGACTTTTTAGGCTGTAGCCTTCCCTTTCACTAAAAAGATTTTGAGTTTTCTAAACTCATGTTACAGGTCAACTTGATCTCTCTTTTTTCTTCTTTTTACTCAAGCTATTTTTTACAGTATTGTAAGTAAAGAACTGAGAGTTGAAGGTTCAGAGTTGTAAGGTTGTGTCTTATGTATTTTTGTATATATTTTTGTTTATGACTATAAGTGATATTTATAGTCTAAATCTCCAACAATCTTCTTCATAACTATTTGTAGAATCTTCATAGATCAGTTGTTAGTTGAGTCCTGTAACTAACTCCAACTAACTAACTAACTGACGTTGTAAGTTGTTCTTCAATTATAATTTCTTGATTTGTTTTGTATAATTCGTCATATGTCTGTGCTTCTTCTGATGTCTTCGCTCTGTCTGATGGCTTCACTTCATCTGATGACTTCGCTTGAATATCATCTTGACTTGATGATTTGTGCCTCTTACATTTATCTGCACACTTAACAAAGTCATCAAAACAGTTCACACATTTATCTATTATTATTATTATTTGACTTTCATCAAAATCAATAGAAGGAGTAAAGTCTCCTTAACTTAACAATCTCCCCCTTTTTGATGATAACAAATAATCATAATATTAGAAGATAAATGAGAGGATATTCAAACGAGTAATTTTCAGACAAAATTTATTTATCTAGACGAATAATGCAAGATATACAAGGCATTAAAAATAAGCTAAAATAAAATCTCCAAAATAAAATCTCTTCCTTCTCCTTTACTTTCTACTATTCTCCCCCATTTGTTATTAATAAAAAAGAATCATTTCAGATGCTTCAATATCTCAGAGAACATATGTTTGATATCAGTGCGGATCGTCTTGAGGTCTTCTTCTATAGTCACACGTAGAAGTGCTGCTTCCTCATGAAGATCATCCACTGAGTCACTTAGTTCATCATCCTTAGTATCAATTTCTTGAATATATTTAGCTAAGGCTTTATGTTCTTCCTTATGCTTTTAACTAGCTTCAGTCCTTATGATGAAGTTCTTCAAGCACGCTAAATTATCGATAAAGTCTTGTAGTTTTTCACTTTGTGGATGAAGATACTCAAAGACAGAAGGTTTTTTGATTGAATCATCTAATTCAATAATTTCAATGGAGGGTAATTGAAAAACGTTTGTTTGTGGGGGAATGTCAAGATCATCAGGGTAGGGTAGTTTCAAAATGGGTTCTAAAAAGTGTAGGATATCTTTGAGAGAAGAAATGAAACCTGTGGGTTTAAAGTGAAGAAGTAAGTGCACAAAGGTTTCTAAATAGAAATTGATACCTTCAATTGTAATCTTTTTGTATCTTCCTTCCGATATTTTCCCAACTACCTTGAAACTTTCATCTACGGTTGATGTGCCAAAGTTACTTTTTGATGGTCTTGAAATATGATAAGAAATATAGATGCCTACAGGTTAAGCTGTACTACATGTATCGTTTATATTCTTTATTGCCACTTGAATTTCTTCTTCCATGAGATCATCTTGTTGCTTCTTAGGAAATTTCTTCTTTCCTTTATCTTTGTTGTCTACCAGTGTTGGACATCTAGGTTGTACATCCGGTACAATCTTTATCATTGTTCTACTTGTCACTGGATAGATTGTGTAAGGATTTTTAGTCATCTTCAATGGATATGGTTCTATTTTTTCATCTTGCAGAATACCATACAATCTTCTATCTTCAGGGCTAAGTAGATGTATCATCTGATCATTTATAGTTACAGGTTCAACTTAAACCTTAACTTTCTTTTTAGGAGATTCTCTAATGATAATTGAACTTATGTTTCGATCAGGTATTGATGCTTCTATAATCTTCATCTTCAAATCTTCTTTCTTTATTTGTTGAGGAAGGTTGTATATTGGTTGCTGCTTTTCAACCTTTCTTTTCTGAATCATCTTCATCTTCCTTTGTTCTTCTGCCAACTTGGAAGAGAGTTTTTGAGATTTCTTCTGCTCAAATACTTCCTTTTTATATCTGTCTCTCCAGAAAATTGTTCTGATTGAGTCTGAGGGATAGAGACAACTGCTTTACCAGGCTGCTGTTGTTGTTTTGTTACACTTTTAGAAATTTCACCAAGAGTCAGAATTTTCTACTTCATCTACAATCTTGGTGACCTTCTAGACATATCAGGTCTTTCTGATTGAAGTGTCTCAGCCTTTCTCTTTAAAAGCATTTTGTGAGTTGGTTGTTGAACCTTTACACTTTCCTTCCTTTCAGGAATCGTCTTAGTTTGAATTGACTTATAAGATGATTGTTCAACTTTTGTCAGCTTAGCTGAGATTCTTTTGGTTGATTAAGGTTTTGCTTGTATACCAGATGAAGCATCTTCTTTTCTGCTTCTTCTGATTGAAAGCGCCCCCTTAGACTGTGCTTTTGATATGACATCTTTATTCGATTCAGCTTCAGTCTTAATCCCCATTCTGCAAATAGTAGAGGTATTGATAACACTCTTAATATTCAGCTTCACTCTGTTTCCTCTGTAGGATTTTAGATTCTTTGAATAATCTCGTCAACAGCATACTATAAAGTAACGAACCACTCTTCAGATGATACTCCTCCTGAGTCCTCATTATGTAAGTCAGAATCAAGAACGAAAGATTAATAGGTTTATGTGTGAGCAGATAAAATAGACATTTTTCATCACTTATCGCCATAAAATCCTTTGATCCCATTCATGGTAAAATACAGTGAATAAGAATTGAATGAAGAACCCTAGCCTTCGGAATTAGGTTTGAAGACTTCTTGGCTCCTGGATAACTCGATCCATATAGTTGTCGATTGATGTTATCTTCATTTAAATGACTTTGAGCAATCCACTTTATATTGTTGAGCAACTTTGCTCCTTCGTTTGGACATTCAGTAACCCTCACAATAGAATCTTGTAACATAATCACTGACAATCTGTCTACCACAGATATCAAGGTGTTATCTACCACCTTTTCATTTTTCCAGAACTCATATACTTCATTTGGATACACTGGTTCTCATATATTGAAGAAAATTTCCCATTCAGTTGCTTTAATCTCAGGTTTGATATCCATTTGATCTTCCTTGAGAGCAGTGAAATCAACAAGTCTCCCATAGGTAAGAGATTTTGATATTCTTGTAATCTACAATGTATAAACACTAAACACAGAAATTTATTACACTTAAAGAAGCGAGGTTAGTATATAGAAATGATTGAGAAAGATAAGAATGAAAAAGATTTGATGTAAAGAATAGAGGATTGAATTGCCTTTATTGAGAGCACTTTGAAGTAAGTTAGTTAAGAAGAAAATTCCAGAATTTAGAGTGTTGAGATTTTGAGATATATCTTTTTATAAACACTCTTACATAAAGTTGCCATTAGTAACATCTGTGACTGATTCACAAAAACTCATAAATTGATACTACCTAGTAAAAATTACCGTTACTATTCCTTATGACGTTTCTGTTTTAATACGAAGTATCGTCTGGGTTATGGAGTTTCAGATGAATGATCATTTAACATAACCACGTTTAAACTTCGTCTTATCTCCTTAAATCTGTCTTCACTTAAGGGTTTAGTGAAGATACCTACCCATTGTTGATTTGTCTCAATAAATTGTAGATTGATAGTTCCTCTCTATATATAGTCTCTTACAAAATGATGTCTAACTTCAGTATACTTTGCCCTTGAGTGTTGTATTGGATTCTCTAAGAGATTGATAGCAATTGTGTTGTCACAGAAGATTTGAATTTGATCTTCTTGGATAGAATAGTTTATCCATAATATTTGTGAACAACAGCTTATAGTTGATATGTATTCAGTTTTTGTAGTAGATAGAGCAATTGAACTTTGTCTCTTGCTTGACCAAGAAATTAGATTATGACCAAGAAAATGACAACCTCCAC
>JANZXP010022436.1:0-13270 GCA_027576715.1 Erythroxylum flavicans
AAAGAAACCAAGATTGGTATTCTTGTTCATCAGTATGAGCTGTTCAAGATGAAAGACGATGAGTCTATTGATCAGATTTTTGGACGATTCCAAACAATTATTAATGGACTTAAAGCTCTGGGGAGAATCTACGATAGTCAAGATCATGTCAGAAAGATTCTTAAAAGTCTTCCAAAAAGATGGAGAGCCAAAGTAATAGCAATATAAGAGGCCAAGGATTTAAGCAAGCTGAAGCTAGACGAATTTCTTGGTTCTCTAAAAATCCATGAAGTAGAGCTTGATGCCGAAGATAAACCCAGAAGGGATAAATCTATTGCATTGAAGGTTGGTCAGAAGAATCAGAAGATGCAGCAAAATAGAAGTACAGCTTCAAAAGTATTAAAGATTGAAGAAATCAAGAATGATGATACTAGTGAATCTGATCAAGATTCAAGTAAAGATGAAGATGAGCTATCCTTTATTTCAAGAAAGATTAGAAGGATGTGGAAAAAGAAATCAAGGGAAAATAAAGACTTCTCTTTCAAAAAGAATAGCAAAGACGATTCGAAGAATGAGAAAAGTTCTATTGTCTGCTATGAGTGTAATAAACTAGGACATTACAAGTCTGAATGCCCGTTGATTAAAAGAAAACAAAAGAAAAGTCAAGAAAACAGAAAGAGCATGATGGCAACATGGGAAGATATGGATTTGTCTGAATCTGAAGATGACTCTGAAACATCAAAACAAGCAAATATATGCTTGGTAGCTAAAGGGGAAAGCGACGATGAGGTAATTTCTAACTTTGATGATATTCAGGATGCCTATTTAGAATTGTTAGAAGATTCACATGTTATCTTCAAACAATATAGGCTATTAAAAAAGAAATTTGTTGAAAATTTAAAGAACATAAAACTCGTAGAAGAAGAAAACATCTACCTTAAGAAATAAGTAGAAGATATAAAAAAGAAAGTAATTATAGATAGATCTGACAAAATTAATCAACTAAAACAAAGGATTAATAGTCTTTTAGTAGATTTATCAAAACAGTGGCTGCTCGCGACATATGACGGGCAGAAGGTCTATGTTCCTAGACCTCCAATATAAGCAAGGAGGATCAGTAACTTTTGGAGACAACAAGTAGGCCAAAATAATTGGGATTGACAAAATTAGTGAAGATTCCCTTTCATCTATTGATAATGTTCTGCTAGTTGATGGCTTACAGCATAATCTAATCAGTATAAGTCAATTATGTGATTCTAGATTTGAAGTATCCTTTAATCAAGATTCTTGTATAGTCAAAAACAAGGAAAATTCCATATTCTTTTCTGCTAAGAGACAAAATAATCTCTATAAAATTAACTTAGACGATCTGAAAAGTCAAAATATTTCATGTTTTATATCAAAAGATCATGAAAAAATAATTTGGAACAAAAGCTAGGTCATGTTAGCTTTAATCATATTTCCAAATTAGTTAGACATGATTTGGTAAGAGCTTTACAAAAGATAAGTTTTAACAAAGATTTCTTTTGTGAAAGTTGTCAAAAAGGAAAACAAGTTAAAACATCTTTTTCATTTAAGAATATTGTAACTTCGTCTAGACTTCTAGAGCTGTTACATATGGATTTGTTTAGTTCAACTAGAACAGCAAGTCTTGGTGGAAAGAGGTATGGTCTCGTAATTGTTGATGATTTTACTGGATTTTGTTGGATATTGTTTTTATCACATAAAGACGAATCTCTTAAATGCTTTAAAGTTTTATCCAAAATGTTACAAAATGAAAAAGAAATTTCTATTGCTAGAATTAGCAGTAATCATGGTGGAGAATTTGAAAATAAAAAGTTCAAAATATTTTGTGAAGAGAATGAAATTTTCCATAATTTCTTTACTCCTAGAACTCCTCATCAAAATGGAGTTGTAGAGAGAAAGAACAAGATGATTCAGGAAATGGCAAGGACTATGGTATGTGAAATGAATCTTCCTAAGTACTTCTGGGCAGAAGCTGTAAATACAGCTTGTTATATTCAAAATAGAGTATTTCTGCGACCTATTTTAAATAAAACTCTATATGAGTTATGGAAGGGAAGAAAACCAAATATTTCTTACTTTCATCCTTTTGGTTGCAAATGTACTATCTTGAATACAAGGGAGAATTTGGATAAATTCAATTCTAAGATTTTTAATTTGTCTGGGTTATTCTACTAGATCTAAAGCTTATAGAGTTTATAATCTTGTTTATAAATCTGTTGAAGAATCTATAAATCTAAAGTTTGATGATGAATCTTATCTTAATAAAAGAGACGACTCTAATAATGAAACTCTATCTGCTCCCTTAGTTAGTAACCCGGACTATTCACCAACAGTTGATCCATCTGATAAAGTAGTAGATCTTTCTGAAAATATTAGTTTTAAAAAAGATTAGAGATACAAATCATCTCACCCAGAAAATCTAATTATAGGAGAAACGTCAAAAGGAGTGAGAACTAGAACTAAGTTTAGGAGAGAGGCCAATGTAGCTTTTATTTCTGAATTAGAACGTAAGAAAATAGGCGAAGCACTTCTAGATGAAGCATGGATTTTATCCATACAAAAGGAGTTAAATCAGTTTACTAGGAATAAAGTCTGGTCTCTAATCCCTAAACCCTCCAATAAGTCTATCATAAGAACTAGATGGGTTTTCAAGAATAAACCAAACAAATCAGGAAAGGTATCCTGTAACGAAGTTAGATTAGTAGCCCAAGGCTATAATCAACAAGAAGGAATAGACTACAATGAAATATATACTCCTGTAGCTAGATTAGAAGCTATTAGGATCTTACTTGGATATGTTATTTTTCATGATATAAAGTTATTTCAAATAGATGTGAAAAGTTCCTTTTTGAATGGTTTTATATGTGAAGAAGTTTACGTAAAACAACCTCCTAGTTTTGAAGATATTGATAAACCAGATTATATGTATAAACTTCATAAAGCTTTGTATGGATTGAAACAAGCACCTCATGCTTGGTATGATCGTCTTAGTTCTTTTTTGATTAAGAATGATTTCATTAGAGGATAAGTTGATAAAACTTTATTTCAGAAACGTATTAAAAATGATTTTATTATTGTGCAAATTTATGTTGATGATATCATTTTTGGTGCAACTTTTAAGAAGCTATGTTCAAGTTTAGAGACTTTCATGAAAAGTGAATTTGAAATAAGTATGAGGGGTGACTTAAAGTTCTTTATTGGTTTCCATATTAGACAGAATTAAGAAAAGATCTTTATTCATCAACAAAAGTATATCAAAGAACTGTTAGTCAAGTATAAAATGCAAAATGTTAAACCAATGTCTACCTCTATACATACCTCAATCATTTTATCAAAAGATGAAGCTGGTAAGAAGATTTATTAAACTCTGTTTAGAGGAATTATTGGTTCTTTACTTTACCTAACTGCAAGCAGACCTGATATTATGTTTAGTGTTTATTTGTGTGCAGGATTTTAAGCAGATCCTAGAGAATCCCATTATATTGCTGTTAAAAGAATATTGAGATACTTAGCAGGTTCTATTGATCTTTAAAATTTCAGGTTAATTTGCTTCTGTGATGCTAATTATGTTAGAGATAGGATTGATAGAAAGAGCACAAGTAGAGGTTGTCACTTTCTTGGTCATAATCTAAGTTCTTGGTCAAGCAAAAGACAAAGTTCAATTGCTTTATCTACTACAGAAGCTGAATACATGTCAGTTACAAGCTATTGTTCACAAATATTATAGTTAGAGTATCAATTAAAATATTATTCTATCCAAGAAGATCAAATTCCAATCTTCTCTAACAACACAAGTGCTATCAATCTCTCAAAGAATTCAATACAACAATCAAGGGCAAAGCATATTGAAGTCAGACATCATTTTATAAGAGATTATGTACAGAGAGGAACTATCAATCTACAATTTGTTGAGATTAATCAACAATGGGAAGATATCTTCACAAAACCCTTAAGTGAAGATAGATTTAAGAAGATAAGAGGAAGTTTGAACATGGTTATGTTAAATGGTCATCCATCTAACACTTCATAACCTAGACGATACGTCGCATTAAAGCAAAAACGTCGTAAAGACTACTAATGGTAATTTTTACTAAGTAGTATAAATTAATGAGTATATGTGAATCAGTCATAGGCGTTACTAACGACAACCTTGTGTAGGAGTGCTTATAAAAAGATATCTCTCAAAAACTTAGCACTCTACTTTCAAGAATTTTTTTAAAAACTGATTTACTTCAAAAGTGCTCTCAATAAAGGCTATTCAAAATCTTATGTTCCTTACATCAAACCTTTTTCGTTCTTATCTTTCTCAATCATTTCTATATACTAACCTTGCTTCTTTAAGCAAAATACATCTCTGTGTTTAGTGTTTATACATTGCAGATTATAAGAATGTCAAGATCTCTTTCATATGGGAGACTTGTTGATTTCACTGCTCTCAAGGAAGATCGAATAGATATCAAACCTGAGATTAAAGCAGTTGGATGGGAAAATTTCTTCAAAATACGAGAACTGGTGTATCAAAATGAAATTTATGAGTTCTAAAAAAATGCAAAGGTGGTAGATAACACTTTGGTATCTGTGGTAGATAGAATATCAGTGATTATGTGATAAGGTTCTGTTGCAAGGATTATTGAATGTCCAAATGAAGGAGCAAAGCTGATTAACAATACAAAGTGGATTGCTCAAAGTCATTTAAATGAAGATAACATTAATCGACAACTCTATGGATCGAGTTATCTAGGAGTCAAGAAGTCTTCAAATCTAATTCCGAAGGCTAGGGTTCTTCATTCAATTCTTCTTCATTATGTTTCACCAAGAATAGGATCGAAGGATTTTATGACGACAAGTGATGAATAATGCCTATTTTATCTACTCTCACACAAACTTATTAATCTTCCATTTTTGATTCTGTCTTACATGATGAGGACTCAGGAGGAGTATCATCTGAAGAGTGGTTCGTTACCTTATGATATGCTATTGATGAGATTATTCAAAGAATCTGGAATCCTACTTGATAGAGGAAACAAAGTAAAGTTGAATATTAAGAGTGTTATTAATACCTTTACTATTTGCAAAATGGGGATTAAGACTGAAGCTAAATCAGATAAAGACGTCATATCGAAAGCACAATCTAAGGGGGAGCTTTCAACCATAAGAAGTAGAAAAGAAGATGTTCCATCTGGTATGCAAGCAAAACCTCAATCAACCAGAAGAATCTCAACTGAGCTGACAAGTTGAACAATCGTCTTAGCTCAAGCTAAGACGATTCTTGAAAGGAAGGAAAGTGTAAAAGTTCAACAATCAACTCATAAAGTGCCTTTAAAGAGGAAGGCCAAAACAATTCAATTAGAAAGACCTGAAATGTCTAGAAGGTCACCAAGATTGCAGAAGAAGCAAAAAATTCTGACTTTTGGTCAAGTTTCTGAAAATGTAACTAGACAACAACAACAGCCTGGTAAAGCAATTGCCTCTATCCCTCAGACTCAATCCGAACAACCGTCTGGAGAGACAGAGATAAGAAGGAAGTTAGTATTTGAGCAGAAGAAGTCTCAACAACTATCTTTCAAGTTGACAAAAGATCAAAGGAAGAAAAAGATGATTTAGAAAAGAAAGGTTGAAAAGCAATAACCAATCTATAACTTTCCTTAACCAATGAAGAAAGAAAACTTGAAAATGAAGATTATAGAATAATCAATACCTGATCAATACAGAGGTTCGATTATCATTATAGAATCTCCTAAACAGAAGGTTAAGGTTTAAGTTGAACCTATAATTGTAAACAATCAGACGATACATTTTCTTAGCCCTGAAGATAGAAGATTGTATGGTATTTTGTGAGATGAAAAGGCAAAACCATATCTTTTGAAGATGACTAGAAATCCTTACACAAACAATCCAGTGACAAGTAGAACTATAAAGATTGTACCGGATGTACAACCTAGACGTCCAACACTGGTAGCAACACAGATAAAAGAAAGAAGAAGAAATTCCTTGAAAAGCAACAAGATGATCTTACGAAAGAAGAAATTCGAGTGGCAATAGAGAATATAGACAATGTATGTCTTACAGTTTAACCTATAGGCATCTATATTTCTCATCACATTTTAAGACCATCAGGGAGCAACTTTGGCACATCAAAAGTAGATGAAAGTTTCAGGCTAGTTGGGAAGATATCAGAAGGAAGGTACAAACAGATTACAACTGAAGGTATCAATTTCTATTTAGAAACCTTGGTGCACTTACTTATTCACTTTAAACCCATAGGTTTCATACCTTCTGTCAAAGATATATTACACCTTCTAGGAAAACCATTTTGAAACTACCCTACCCTGATGATCTTGAAATTCCTCCACAAACACAATTTTTTCAATTACCCCATATCAAAATTATCGAACTACATGATTCAATCAGAACATCCTCTGTCTCTGAGTATCTTCATTCACAAAGCAAAAAGCTACAAGATTCTACCAATGATTCGGAGTCCTTGAAGAATTTTATCACATGGACTTAAGTTAGTCAAAAGCAGAAGGAAGAACATGAAGCCTTAGTTAAACAGATTCAAGAAATTGATACTAAGGTTGATGCATTAAGTGACTCAGTAGGTGATCTTCATGAGGAAGTGTAACTTCTACATGTGACTATAGAAGAAGACCTCAAGATGATCTGCACCAATATCAAAAGTTTGTTCTTTTAAATATTGAAGCATCTGAAATAATTTCTTTTTGAATTATAACAAATATGGGGAGAAATAGTAGGAAACAAAGGAGAAGAAGGGAGGAAATTTTATTTTGTGTTTTTATTGTTCTACATTGTATATCTTGCATTACTCGTCTAAATAAATAAAATTTGTCTGAAAATTATTCTTCTGAATATCTTTTCGTTTATCTTCTAATATTATGATTATTTGTTATCATCAAAAAGGGGAAGATTGTTAAGTCAAGAAGACTTCAATTCTTTTATTGATTTTGATGAAAGTCAAATAATAATAATAATAGAAGTGTGTGTGGACTGTTTTGATAAGTTTGTTAAGTATGTAAATAGATGTAAGTGACACAAATCATATAATCATCAGAAGATACAAAGTTATTAGAAGATGTAGAGTCATTAGACAATGCGAAGTCATCAGATGATGTGGATTCATTAGACGATACGAAGTCATTAGCTGATGCAAAGTCATTAGAAGATGCAAAGTCATTAGACAATGTGGAGTCATTAGACGATGCAAAGTCAACAGAAGATGCAAATTTATTAGATAATACGGGGTCATTAGATGATGCAAAGTCATTAGAAGATGCAAAGTCATTAGACGATGTGAAGTCATCAGACGATGAGAAGACATCAGACGAAGTAATGACATAAGAAGAATTATACAAAACAAATCAAGACGTTATTATTGAAGAACAACTTACAATGTCAGTCAGTTAGTTAGTTAGAGTTAGTTATAGGACTCAACTAACAACTAATCTTTAAAGATTTTAAAAGAAGTTATCAAGAAGGCCGTTGAAGATTTAGACTATAAATATCACGTATAATCATAGAGAAAAGTATAGTGAACTAATAAGACAATCTTACAACTCTAAACCTTCAATTCTCGATTCTTTACTATAAACATAGATTGAGTGAAAAGAAGAAAGAAGAGAGATCAAGTTGACCTGTAATTTAAGTTTAGAAAACTCAAAATCTTTTAGTGGGAAGGAAAGGCTACAGCCTGAAGAGGCTAAGATAGCAAATAAAGAACACTTTGTGAAAGAGACTTAAAGAGGCTTTGGAAGTGCAAAATAATACTTGTAAAAGTTGAAAGAGATACTGAAATCTCATAATTACTTTGAGGACTGGACGTGACCCTAAAGTTAAGGGTGAACTAGTATAAATTGTGGTGTCATATTCTCTAACCCTTATCATTTTAATTTCATATTATTAGTAGAATAGATACTATTTCCGCTGTTGCATTACTTAAACGTTTTAAGTACATTGTTTAATCAATTTTTTGAATCTTCCAAGAAAATCAAGAAGCTTTTTAAAGATATCAATTTTAAACAATTTATCACAATTCAACCCCCCTTCTTGTGTATTGTTACATATTATGTGATTTCTATAATAACAAGTGATTTACTTTAGAGCTTGCTCTCGGACAATAATCATGTTGTAGTGAGGCTGTGGTGGTTTGGCTGTGGTGGTTTGGCTGAGTGTGGCTTTCGGACAACAATCTACTACATTGAGTCAAATTTCACTTTAAACCACTACGGCATTAGGATCATGTTTGTTTAAAATCATTGTCTTTACTTCCATTCTTTCGTAATACTGCTACGACTTTTATCATATCTAAAGAATTTCCTTATTCTTTGATTATAAGGACAAAATAAGGATGTTTAAGCTTATGATTCTCATTTCCAATCTTTTCTTCTTCTTCTTTTATATAAACTACTTATAAATTTGAAGCTGCTAATTGTCCTTCTTCTTCAATTCAATAATCTGGCATGTGATTTATGCTAACGATGGAAACTTTTGCAATGGATACTCTGTAAAATATGAGTAGTCTATGCAACCCAAAATAGGTTGTAGAAAAGTGGGTTTTTTGTTACTTAAGTCATTTTCTAGCAATTGTTTCTTTTAGTTTTTTGAAAGGGATGACTTCTTCTAGTGCTACTGGGCATTCTTCTCGCAATTCTAGAAGATCAAAACTCAGTGTTGGAATTATTACTCGGCCCACTATGGATGCAAAGTTCTGTGATGATTTGGAAGACTTTGACAGTTCATTTAACTACTTAAGCTCGGTACAAATCACCAGTTCAGTTGGTAAAGAGCAATAGTCTAAGTCTGACAAAATGACCACAACTTATCTTCATCACATTCAGAAAGGTAAGTTCGTCTAGCCTTTTGGATGTTTGTTGGCCTTAGATGAGGAAGCTTTAAAGATAATTACATACAGTGAAAATGCACCTGAAATGTTGACCATATAAGTGCCTTTGCCTTGTAAAATGCCATGAGTTTCGGGGTGGTTGTGATTGTGAATCCTATTTTAGTTAACTGCAAGACGTCTGGAAAGCATTTTGTTTAATGCAATACTTAATTGAGTAACTGGTAGCTTGTTTGTTGACTTCGAACCTGTGAAGCCTTATGAAGTCACTATGACAACTGTTGGGGCACTACATTTCTACAAGCTTGCAGCCAAATCAATTACCAGATTGTAGTCTTTACCTAGTGGAAGCTTAGAAAGGCTTTGTAACACTATGGTTCAGGAGTTTTTTGTTCTTGCTAGCTATGACAGGGTGATGGCTTATAAGTTTCATGATGATGACCATGGGAACCTATTTCTAAATTAACTAAGCCTAGTTTGGAGTTCTATTTTGGTTTGTGATATCTAACTAATGATATTCCTCAAGTTATACGTATGTTATTTATGAAGAATAAGGTTTGAATGATTGTTGATTGTAATGCAAAACATGTGAAGGTGCTACAAGATGAGATGCTTGACTTTGACCTAACCTTATATGGTTCAACATTATAAGCCCCACACAACTGCCACTCAGAATATATGTAGAACATAAATACAATTGCTTCAGTGGTTATGGCAATTGTAATCAATGATAGAGATGAAGATTTCCATGGACCCATCTATACACATACATCGAAAATAAAGAGACTTTAGGTTCTAATAGTATGCTATAACACTAGTCCAAGGTTCGTTTCTTTTCTTGTGAGGTATGTTTATGAATTTCTAGCTCAAGTATTTTCTATTCATGTCAACAATTGAAAATAGAAATTTAAATTATTGAGATAAACATCTTGCAAACTTAGGAACTGTTACGTGATATGATAATATGTGATGCCCCATTAGATATTGTTGCTCAGTGCCCAATCATAATAGATCATGTGAAATGTGATGATACCACACTATTGTATAAGAATAAGATATAGAGGTTGGGAATAACTCCAAGTGATTTCCAAATACAAGATATAGCTACATAGGTCTCTGAATGCCATATGGATTCCACAAGTTTAAGTACAAATGGCTTGGCTTGATATCTAGGTGCTTGGGCTATAGGCGATATGGTGTGTGGCATAACAACTGTAAAAATAAGTTCTGAGGATACAGTATTTTGATTGGGTGGGGCAAAACATGATCAGGTGAGAAAGATAACATTAGGAAGATGCATCTAAGATCATCTTTCAAGGCCTTTCTCGAAGTTGTCATAATAAAGAGTCTGCCTTGAAACGACTATGAAATGGATGCAATTCATTCTCTATAATTGATAATGAGAAATGCATTAAAAGATATAGAAACTGCACATTCAGACACCAAAATAATTGATTCACAGCTTAGCGGCCTAAAGGTTGAAGGAATGCAGCAACTAGAAGCAATGATAAATGAGGTGGTCCGATTAATTGAAACAACTACAATTCCAATATTAGTGATTAATGTTAATGGCCTTATTAAGGGATGGAATTGGGAAGCATCTGTTGACACTTGTTGAAGATTCTTTTATTAACAAAGTCAAAGATATATTATTTTTGGCATTGTGGAAAAGAGGAAAAAATATCGAATTTAAGATCAAAACATATGGTTCCAAGGTCGACAGTGGCCCCATCAGCATAGTTGTTAATGCTTCTGCAAACAATGACCTTCAAGAAAATGTGGTAGGGATGTGCTTTGTTTTTTATGACAACACTAGGCAAAAGATAGTTATGAACAAGTTCACCCTAATAGAAGGTGAATATAAATCAATTTTAAAAAACACAAACCCCCTGATACCCCCAATATTTAGGACTGATGAATTTGGATGTTGCTCTGAGCGAAATTCAACTCTGACCAAATTGACTAGCTAGAAACGAGAAGTAATAAATAAAATGATTTTGGGAGGCATTTTTATTACCAATGTTGCATGTTGTCGTCTTAAAAATCAAGACGCCTTTATAAGCCTTGGTATTGTACTTAATAGTGTCAATACTGTCTAGGAACCTAACAAGATCAAATTTGGATTCTTTTCTAGGAGTAGCACATACGTATAATGCTCATTATGCGAAACAAAAAAGAAATGGACAAATTTAATGCCATTTTGGTAGAAGTTATTAAATCGGTTAACTAATGGAAGGTTTCATGACAAGTGTCATGACACCTACCAAGTTTTTAAATCCACGATTATATGCCCATTTGAGAGACATTTTTTTTGTTTTTCATTTTTACAAAAATACTCTCATTTTCTTCATCTTCATCTCCTTCTCACGACATTCTCTTCTCACAACCCTCATAATCTATGATTTTGCTAAACTCCTTCATTTGTTTCTTCAAGACCATATCATTTTCTTCTTATTACAAAGGAAACCTAACCTTTTCCTCTTTGAATGTGATAATCGTGTAAAAGGAGAAAGTTAGGATATGTGAATTTATGAAGAGATAAGTGACCCACGACTTTAAACCATGCTACGACCCTTCATTTTTTCAACCCCAAGATCATTGTTGTCTTCACCTTAAAGAAGAACCCCACCTAAATCTCTTTGATAAGTTAATCATCATGCGATTCTTTGAAGCTATATATGATGATTTAAGAAGAGTTGAGTTATACAAGTACTTAAACATTGATCCTTATGTTTTGTTCTAAATGAAAAATGAATGATGATAGTTAGGGGTTACATGGTCATAAAATGGTGCTTTATATATATTGGAACGTGGTTGATGAAATGACCATCTAATTGTCTTGCTTTTACGTATATGATGATTGATATTCATAAGATGTTGTAGTGATGATTTAGAGATAAAAAGATCATCAAAATGATGTAGAAATTATGCAGAAAATTTGACAGATAAATGGAGTTTTCATATTCTGTTTTCAATGTACATTAATGTGGATCTCTTTGGGTGTTTTGAAGATGAACTAAAATGATTCTAGAGCTAAAGAAAGGGAGTAATGCAGTGTTTTGAAATGGGAAGAATTAAAGTGATAGTTAGAAGTGAAATGAATGTGAGATAAGAGTTGAGCATATGCAGAAAGTTGGTGATAAATATGTATATATGGATGTTCTATTTTTGGTGTTTGTAATCAACCATAGAGAATGATTTGTTTATGATTGATATTAAGCTGAAATGGAGGTAAGAATTAACAGGAAATTATAAGAAACTAAGCTAGAAATGATAGACTAAGCATAAGATATGTTAGATGTAACTTAAAGGAGATGGAAAAGATGGAAAATGGGAATGACTTTTACATGAAAAATGTTTCTTTTATGTGATGATTGAAACAAAAAATGGTAAGGTACTTTCTTATAATGCATTTAGGTTTGAATGAACCTAGTTTGATGATAGAATAAGTGATTAACTGTGTGATTGCTTAGGGTGATAATTGAGGTTATAATTAAGGAAATAGATTGAGATTAATAGGTGCAAATAGGTAGATTTTGGTGCAAGAGGCAAAACTTTTGTTGTGGATGTTGGATTAAGGTCATTTAAGTACACTTTTGAAGAGGGCTCTGAGTTCTACAGCTTCTATGCAGACTATGAGGAGAGATTTTACTGTCTAAATGATCAAAATTTCACATTTATGTAGATTTCTAGTGAATGTCTGCCTAGCGGATATGATGTCCCTACAAACGGACTTGAGCGAAGATGAAAAGCTACAAAACCTAAGAATGTTCACCCAATAAATATGAAGTCTGCCTAACAGAGATTTACTGGCCATCTGGACTAAAATTTGGTTCGAAAGATGATATATATTAGTATATATCCACCCTACAGACATAAGGTCCGCCTAATAGACATAGATCCGATGAAATTGTGAGAATGACAATGTGAAATGATTGAAAGTGATCTTTTGAATGGTAATGAGATTCAAAGGAGATAAATGATGTGTATTAAGTAAAGATGAATGAGAAATTGGATATTATGTGATCTTATAATGCTATAATAACTTTAGTGAATGATTGAGTGATGAACTTAGAATAATCTTGTATAATTGAGGTGTAAGTCAAAGTTTAAATTAGACATATATGAGTTATAAAGTATGAATGATCATAAGATGTAAATTAAAGAAATATACCCAGAATAGTCAAATTGAGCATACATTATACATTACATATATGCATATGTGTACAAGTGAATGGTTATGTGATTGCGCAATTAGTAATGTGTGTGTTCAATGTGTGTATTGCATGAAGTTGATATATAGGGTTGAAAGTCAGCATTCATACGTTTTGAATCATAGAAGCAAATACTAATCTGGAGCGTACTGTGTAGCACCCCCTTACCATTGGGTACGTACCGGGACACCCG
>JANZXP010022464.1:0-13266 GCA_027576715.1 Erythroxylum flavicans
AATACCTTGGTGTGATGGGCGGTAGGGGTCCGAGGCCCTGCACAGTAGCGATCCGGCCCAAGTCCGGATGCTACAATATAAAAACCAAAATTCATGCTAGTATTCGTGGTTCTATTGGAGAGTGTAATCATGTTAGGGATCTAATGAAGGCTATTGATGAACAGTTTGAGTCTTCAGATAAGGCCCTAGCCAGGACCTTAATGATTAAGTTATCATCGATGAAGCTCACAAGTATTAGAGGTGTGCGTGAGCACATCATACAAATAAGGGACATTACAGCTCAGCTAAGATCTCTTAAGGTTGAGATGTCTGAGTCTTTCCTTGTGCATTACATACTTAATTCCTTTCCACCTCAATATGGATCCTTTAAAATCTCTTACAACATATATAAGGATAAATGTTCTATCAATGAACTGCTGACCATTTGTGTTCAAGAAGAAGGGAGGTTAGCAATGGAATTGAGTTAAAGTTCACATATGGCCACAAAAGGAAGAAACAGAGGCAAACAAGATAAAAAAGGAAAAGTTAAAATACCAGTCCATACTGAGATCAAAAAGGATTTCAATCGCAAGTGTTACTGCTACAAAAAGAAAGTGCACATAAAGAAGGATTGTGTCAAATTTAAGGCTTAGCTTATAAATAAAGATATTTCAATCTCACTTGTTTGATATGAATATAATATGGTTGATGTTTGTCATAAGAGTTGGTAAATTGATTTTCGGTTCTACAATCCATTTTTAATACCTTGTATAAACCACAAGAAGCCAGTGGGTAGTGAATAGTGCATTTATTCAGGCAACAAGATGTACTCACATATGGAAGTTATTGGGACATGAAAATTAGTTTTGAATTTGGAAAGAACAATATATATTCCAAGTTTCTCTAGAAATTTGATTTCAGTTTCAAGAATTATACCATTTGGATATTCCTTTAACTTTTCAAATACATCATTTGGTTTATATCATAGATCTAATCTTGTTGAGAATAGTACAATGATTGATAGTCTTTTTCGAATTAATTTGCAAGAAAATGTATTTTACAATATAAAGCATATCCATAATAATGCTCGTATTAAAAGATTTGTTATGAATGAACAATCCTCTATGTTGTGGCACCAAAGATTAAGACATATTTCCCTTGAAAGAATTAAAAAATTAGTGAAGGATGGGGTACGTAATACTCTGGATTTTACTGACTTTAATGTTTGTGTGGACTGCATAAAGGGAAAGCAGATCAACATAAAAAGGAAAGGTGCCAAGAGGAGTTCAAACATATTAGAGATCATACATACAGACATTTGTAATCCAGAAATGGACTCGTATGGTCAAAAAATACTTCATCTCATTTATAAATGATTACTTGCGATATATATACCTCAACTTGCTTCAAGAACAAAATCGAAACATTAGATGCCTTTAAGGTATTTAAAATGGAACTAGAGAGACAATGTGGTAAGCAAATAAAGATCGTGAGATCAGATAGAGGTGGAGAATTTTATGGTTGATATACCGAGGATGGGCAAGCAGCTGGTCAATTTATGAAGTTTTTTTAGAAGCATGAGATAATAGTTTAATACACCATGCCTAGGTGTTCAGACCAAAATGGTGTAGTAGAAAGAAAAAACTAAACATTATTAGACATGATGTAGAGTATGCTTAGTAGCTCTAAGCTTCCTAAATTCTTATAAACTGAAGCTCTTAAAATGACAATGTATATATTAAATCGAGTTCCAACCAACACTGTTTCAAAAACACCATTTGAGTTATGGAAAGCTTGTAAACCGAGTTTGCAACATATACGTGTTTGGGGATGCTTGTCTGAAGTAAGAGTTTATAATCCAGAAGAAAGGAAACTGGATCTGAGAACTATAAGTGGCTATATTATTGGATATGCTAAAAGGTCTAAAGGGTACATATTTTATTATCCATCTTATAGTACTAGGTTTGTGGAATCAAGAAATACAAAGTTTATTAAGAATGACTTAATCAGTAGGAGTGATCAATCTTGGGACATAGTTTTTGAGAAGGATCATTATGAAATGCAAACTCCTACTTCAAGTCATAGATTGACTGTCATTCATAGCATCCTCAAAGTCAAACGGGTGTTAAATAACCAATAATTGAAGTTCCACAAGTTGCTAATGACAATCTAGTAGATCTGATTGTTCAGCAATCATCAAAGGTTATTGAGCAACTAGTTATACAAGCTACTCCACATAAGGGCACTAATATAACATTAAGAAGATTAACTAAAGAGAAGAAATACGCAATACTTAGTGAATACATTGTGTATTTACAAGAAGTTGACTATAATATTGGAGTAAAAAATGACCTGAAACATTTTCACAAGCCATAAGTTTTGATGAATCTTAATTGTGGTATAATGTCATGGTAGATGAGATGAATTTTATGGAAACTAACAAAGTCTAGGATCTTGTTGAGTTTCCTAATGGTGCAAAGGCCATTGGATGTAAATAGGTCTTCAAGATAAAAAATTAGTCATTAGGCAATATTAAAGGATATTAAGCTAGACTTGTTGCCAAAGGATTTACTCAACAAGAAGGAATCGATTACATGGAGACTTTTTCTCTTATATAAGAAGGATTCCTTACGAGTGATTATGATATTGGTTACCCATTTTGATCTAGAATGACATCAAATGGATATGAAAACAACGTTCCTAAATGGAGACCTAAAGGAAGAGGTTTATATGAAACAACCGGAAGGATTCTCCTTTATTGATGGTTAGCGTTTGGTGTGTAAGCTTAAGAAAATCTTATATGGATTTAAACAAGCCTCCCGTCAATGTTATTTGAAATTCCATGATATCATCTCTTCATATGGCTTTGTAGAGAATATCATGGATCAATGCATATATCAAAAGTTAGTGGGAGTAAAATTTGTTTCCTTGTTTCATATGTGGATAACATGCTACTCGCCACTAACAACAAGGTTTTGCTATATGAGGTGAAACAATTTCTTTCTAAGAAATTTGATATGAAGGATAAGAGTGAGGCATCTTATGTCATTGACATTAAGATCCATAGGGACAAAACTCAATATATTTTGGGTCTATCATAAGAAACCTTTAACAATAAGGTCTTAGAGAAATTTTGGATGAAAGATTGTTCACCGAATATAGCACCTATAGTGAGGGTGATAGGTTCAATTTGAACTAGTGCTCGAAAAATGAGCTTGAAAGGGAATAAATGAAAAACATTCTATATGCTTCTATAGTAGGGAGCCTAATGAATGCTCATGTTTATACAAGACCTGACATTACATTTGTTATTGGAATGTTAGGAAGATATCATAGTAACCTAGGTATGGACCATTGGAGAGCTGTCAAAAAGGTGATGAGGTATCTTCAAAGGACCAAAGATTACGTGATTATGTATAGATGAACGGACAATCTCAAAGTAGTTGGCTACTCAAATTCGGACTTCGTTGGTTGTGTTGATTCACGAAAGTCAACATTTGGATATATGTTTATACTTACCAGTGGAGCGGTATCCTGGAGGAGTTCAAAGTAGATTTTGACTGTTACTTCCTATGGAAGCTGAGTTTGGTTTATATTGAGGCTACCTCACATAGTGTATGGTTGAAGAGTTTCATATATGGGCTTAGAATTGTGGATTTCAATTATATGCCATTAAAAACGTACTGTGACAATTCAACTGTAGTTTTCTTGGCGAAAAACAAAAAGAGTGGTATTTGAAGTAAGCACATCGACATAAAAGTATTTGGCCATTAGTGAACATGTCAAAGAGAACAAAGTGGTCATTCAACACATTAGCACTAAATTAATGATTCCTGATCGTTTAACAAAAGGCATGCCACCAAAGAGTTTGAAGGATCATGTTGTTACAATGGGATTTAGTTCCATTACGTGATTTATTATATGTACTTACATGAAACTCTTATTAATTTTGTTATTTGTTCATTCTGGTGTACAAATTTTATTTTGAGAATAAAAATTACTATAGACCTAGAATAAACATAAAGATTTAGTCATCTAGTTAAAGTGAAATAAGAAATAGGATGCATCGTGATACATGGAAGATAATACTCATATTTAGAGGACTTATTGCCATGATTCGTGCATTTGGTTTCTTTCATTAAGTAGAGGTTTCATGAATTTTATCTTACATCTACAACCCAAGTGGGTGATTGTTATTCATTGGTTACCCAACAATTTCATCATTTATGGTAAGTCGTGTCTGTTGCTTTTCTTTTTGAAACCTCATGTCTATCCACTATCAATCATCTCCTTCTATTGTTTTGATGGAAGACAGTAGGGAGTATAAAATTTGTGAAACGGTATTAGGTCCCTAAGCTTAGTATTATTTTGCACACACTATCTTATTACATCTGCTAAAATCTTAGAAGAGCCCTCTCACCCATTTGAATCTCTCAACATCAATGGCAGGAGGGATGAAATCGAAATTTTGCATTTTTAGTTTTTATCGCAATAGACATATATAAAGTTTATTCTCATGTCTAACAAATTTTCCATGGAAAGGTGTTGTATTGGAGGGAAAGTTTCATGTTCAACTCTCTTATTTACAGAACTTATAAACCATTCCTCCATGCCCATATTCTGTCTTTGTCCTTTGCTATTATGTGGCTTGATATAAGTAATGACTTGAATAATATTTGAGGATGGGGTTTAAGAATCAGTAAGATAAAATATTCAGCTCTTTGAATTTCAATTGAGAGAAAATCTAGCAAAAAAAATAGGAACAGCAGTATATAATCCATAGCTACATTCCATCTTTGAAAACCACAAGCTTGATTTGAGTTTTCTACCGCTAGAAAGAAGAGATAATTTGATAAGGTTCCAATTTACTCAATCACTAACATTGATTTGAAAAGACTGCATAAATAGCTTTACAACATGTTGATAGTTGTGTATTAGTGTGTGTTTTTCTAAGTATTTGGCATGTGTTTCTTGCATAATACATTATTATTGTTATGTTTTAGGACTTATTTTGAATGTTTTTATTTAGTTTGATCTTTATAGTTGTTCTTTTATGTTTGATGTTGATTTAGGGTAAGAATTGATCATTTTGATGTAGGAATGGAGGGTGGCCACCTTTGTGATTGAGTTAGGGACCAAGAGAGGAGAAGAGAAGCAGAGGAGATGTAAGATAAGGACCTACGATCGTGGGATTCATGCTAATTACCCTGATTATGGATCCTTAACCCGAAGAGACATGTGGGCTTCACTTATTTTTAGGTTTTTGTGACTATGTAAGGCCACAAATCCATAGGGATGAAGGAAGTGTCATGAAAACTTGCCTCCTTGAGGTAAAAAATAGATTTAGAGCCTAGAGAGAGGTAGAGAATTAAGATTTCCCTTCCAAATTAGGCAAAGAGCATACCAACTATAGATTTTCTAGATTTGGGAAAAAAACAGACGAGGAGCTTGCTTCATCTAGTTCTTATTGTAACGTCCCATTTTCTGTGCTAAGGGCTAGAACCCTAAAATATTGAACATGAGAGATATTATCGAGGAGTTAGAAAGTGCATTTCATGCTCATGCATAATATAGCATACACACATATGTGAATATTAATTTTTGCACACATTAAAGTGATTGTACATGCATTCATTGCTACTTTTCAGGTATAATTGATTTATAAATGTGATTATGATGTGAATTGTGGAGTAATTGTCTTGAAAATTTATTTGGTGAGTATAAGTATTAATTTAGAATTTTTGATGAAATTTAGGAAATTTCTAAAAATTTTAAGTATTTTTGGACTAGGAAAAATGCCAAGTGATAGGATAATTGATATATAGTAGTAGAAATAAGAGTCAGATGGTAGTTTGATAAATGAGTTTAGGAATTATTAACAAGTGTCATTAAAAATTGGTAGACAATTGGAGTAAAAATTGGAGTTAAATGGACTAGTTATTAAAAAGGGACCCATTAGAAACCATGAGAGGAGGACATATGGCAAATGACAAGTGTCATGCCACTTTCCACATACCTCAGCCTCGTTATACTCACCTTTGCAAGACATCTTTGGTTTGTTTCTTTTTTGGCTTAATATTTCATCTTCTTCTTCTTTTTTTTCACGATTTTCTCACCAACCTCCATTAACATTGAACCTAGCTCTTATCTTTCACTCGCTACTCCCATCTTGTTGTCTTCTTCATTTTCCACAAGAAAACCTAACCTGTTCCACTTTCAAGATGATGATCGTGTAGCTTAAAGAGTTAGGGTTTCTTGGTGATTTTGAAGAACTTGGAGTTGTATTAAGTAAGTTATAATTTGATCTTTATGGGTAGTCATAAATGAAATAAATATGATGAATGATTTGAGATTGATGATCATGATCATGAAATTTTATATGTGCTTTAGTGTGGGTGTAATAATAAAGAGATTATGTTTTAAATTCTAATGTGTAAATGTTGTTCATGAGTTGCTTAATAAAAAGCATTTATAATGATAGATTAAGAGATGAATGAATTTATGTGTTATGTTCTTGTCTTGAGAACATGAAAATTTTGAACATAAGCTATATTCTGGAAGAATTAGATTGAGAACTTAAGGTATAAGAGGGGTGTTAGAGTGATATTCTTGAAATAAGAATTAGGTATAAAAATGAAAGATGATAAAGAAGTTAAGTTGGTGTTGAAACATTGATAAACATAAGGACATGTTGATGTCCTGTTTTTATAGTTATGATTAATGACCTTATGTGACTTGTTTTGTGAATGTTTTACATTGGTAATTGAGGTAGAAATGAAGAGGTTATGAATGCGAAATGATGAGTTTTGAAAATAAATTGTTTGATGCTTATGAATGAGATATGTTATGGAAAGAGATACGACTTCATGAATGATGAAATTAAGTTGGAAATGATGAATCAAATGAGTAGAGGTTTGAGAGTTTAATGCAATCAATTTGGTAGTTGAATTAGTATGAAATGATTTTGCGCTAGAGGAGGTGAATTTTGGTAAAATTGGAGTGAAATTGTAGTTAATATATATGTTGAATTCGTATGAATAGAGGAAGAATTGCAAGGGATGATTGTGTCCCTCACCCCATAATCGTGACATGACAAAAATAAGTTTCTGTCATGATCGTGACCTTTACCCCATGATCATGGCTTGGCTGGAATATGGTTCTATAATGATCGTGGCAGGACCACCATGATCGTGGCTAGGCCCAGAGGTTTCTGTCACTATCGTGGCAAGGACACTACGATCATGGGCAGACCTATGGAGTAAAAGGGTTGTCTTTTGAATGTTTTTTTAACCAAATAACATTAGGGTACTTCTTTATGGTATGGTTGGGCTTGAATGTGATCTCAAATGACCCTACTTGATGATGAATTAGGTGATTAAAGTGAGTAAAGTGTATTAGGTATTAAAGAATGATTGAAAGACATTGGTAAATGATTATGAGTTGTGAATTAAGGAAATAGACTTAGGATTGTCATTGAGCATGCATTGTGCATAACATATATGTATATATATATATATATATCTGTGTGTGTGTGTGTGTGCATAAATGAGTACTTATGTGAATGTGCAAAGTTGTAATGTGTGTAAATGTGTGTTGCATGATATAGAAGAGCAAATAGAGCGGCTACATCTAGACATTATCGGGACATCGAGGCAATAAGCTATCTAGAACAAACTGTGTGTAACTTAGATGGTATCACTTTGATTATTAGTTTTGTTTAAATTCTGTATTGAACTATTATAGGATGTGTATGTGTTATTCTAGACATTGAATGTCTGAGGTGTTTGATGCATGAATACCATATTAGAAGTGCTCATTGTATATGAATTTGACTGAATAAGTGATACTTAATATCGTTGTTGAATGCCGGACCAAGGTCCGATGATAAATGTGAATGAGAATGTGAACGTGAATAATATTAAGTACAATTGATTAAATGAATATATATGATGTATTTCACTATATGAATGCATGATAACATAAAGGCAGTTATGCCCAGAGTCATCAGTGAAAAAGATCTTAAAGCTCGGAATGAAGTAAGAGCCTTTGGCTCACTATGTGTAATGGGTCCTATATCCCCAACGGATAAGGGACAGTTATTAATGAGCCCAGTATCCACAATGGATACGGGACAGTGAAAAAAGCATTTGGTCATAATACCGTAATAATTTTAAAGTGAGTCTCATGAGCATTACATATACATTTGATATGTATATTTTGAATGATCGCAATCTATTGTTGAATTGTGTTGAATGAGAAATGTGAAAATTATGATCAAAGTGTTTTGTGATGTTACATACATGTTGATAAATGAAATGATGCAAATTATGTGATCACATAAGTTGTTGTGTTATGTGATATGGGTGAACCATCGAGGATGGTTAACTCGCTAATTTCGCAACAATCACCAAAAATTACAATGTTGACTTTCTAGGTTTGAGAGAGGCGACTTAGCTTCTAAGACAACTTAGAAGAGATCTAGTACTGCTTTTGGGATAGAAGAAATGGCTCAAAAGTTGGTCAGCTGGGATTGAAGGGTTAAATAAAAATTTTTGTATAATTCCTCATGTATGTAGCATGTTTTGTAGCTGTAAACTCTAATTAGCTTTTGATAATGTTCATATAGGGATGATGTATACAATGCTACATTATATATCATGTTTTATGAAATGAAAAGGAGGAATTTTTAGACATTGTGACGTTTATGTTTTAAATTATGATGCCATGAGATAAGTGAAAGTGATCTAACTAGTGTGGCGCTTCTGTTGGGCATGTGCTCAAACGTCTGATAGACGTATGGGCATGTGTCAGATGGGAGTGGGGTGCTACACTTATTTTGTTTTATCTCTTCTAGCATCTTTATTATGGATTTTCTAGTTGTTGGGGATGTTAATGAAATTATCAGTGGCTGAGTTATTTGTAGAGATTACTTTTGTACACTTATTGAACTCCTACTTTGTTGATTTGAATGAGTGATGCTTTTGATGAATGTTAAGCTTATACCTTGCAATATATTAAGAAATTGAGTTAGGTAAATTGTGTAAGGTTGTACAATGAAAATTGACACTCTATAGACTTACATTCATCAAGTTAATTGATTATTTAGCGAGAGATCTTGGCTAATAAGTTTATTACCCATAAGATAACTTCATAACTAGTTGAATTGTTAGATTGATTTTGTAGATTGAGAGATTACTTAATCATTTCCGTTTAATTTGGCTAGGGAAAATTAATTACACCTTGAGAGAAGGTAGTTACTACATTAGGACATCTTAAGTGAGACACAATTCAATTAACAAGGTAGGAGGGAGATAAGATAGAAAAAAAGTGATCTCAAATTGTTAAATCATGAATTCCAAGTTTCTACACTTTTGCTTTATCATTTGTTCATTGTTAGTTGTTTGATTCAGTTCAGTTTTTAAAGTTTATATTCATTAAAATTGGTTCTCAAACAAAGCAGCCTAAATTAAGTAGCGTTTAAACACAATCTCTGAGGGATCGATATTTGTTCTTTACTATAAGTTACGCCCCATATATTTGCTATTTTAAGTGTAAAACTAATGAATTGGTTTTGTAATCATCAAACACAAGTCCTCGCATAGCAGATTCTCTCCATTTTAGCATTCGGATTATCAAAGCAAAGTAGTTTTCCAACTAAGCGAGTAAGGAAACTAAGCCCCTCCAAGGTCTTGTACTCTAAGGGAATATTGTTGAAATTAATATTTAAAGAAACAGATTCAATTTTGGACTTCTTAATCTTCATTATAGGCTTCTTTTTTCAATAAACATTGGCTGGCCACTTATATGTCAAGGGAAAAAATCCATTACCTTGTTTCAACTATCTTTATCTGTGAACTTAAATAGAAATGAATCCTCTTTAGTAAGAAGGGTTTTATATGAGCCTTTATTACCCTATTCGATCTCCAACCATGCTTAAACTTAGGGATATTAAGGAATTTTACGGAGGAGAAAAACTACAAGTGTACACAACCCAGCTTTAACACCAACATGAAGGATTTTTATAGATGTAGACATCATAACATTAACTATTGTGGACTAAAAGTAGGTAGGCTTTTCAATCGGTATAAAGGGAGCTATAATAATTTTCCAACTTTTGTTAATAGGACTCTCCCTTTATTTAAAACCAACTTCCATAGCTTCGAGCAAGGTCAAGAAACCATTCAAACATTACAGATTGTATACATCTAATTTTCAATTAGGTTCTTACTTTAAGTAAGCTTGATTTACTCAAAATTCATCAATTATACAATCACCAAACTTTTCTAGCAATGTATAATCATACAATTTCCCAATTCTCATTCATCCATATCTAATATACATTACTCATATCCTTAAGATCATGTTTGCATTCATAAGAACACCTTTATTTCTTTGACAACTCGTAATGTCTAGATTTGGATACATAGATATCAAAACAATCTACTTCTTAAGTTATGAAATCAATTAACAACCTAAACTTATCAAGCTCTTTAACCAATTAATCAAACAACAATATATGTTCATTCCAAGCCTTAATTAAGACCAAATACACCAATTTAGTGTGAATTTTCCTCAGTTGGTTCAACATGTACACAAAACATAAATTATCAATCCATAACTAGGCTAATGATCATAGGTTACCTTGCCACGATGGTGACAGAAGGCAAGTAATCAGGCCACGATTGTGCATAGTCTTTCTTCTTCAATTCTCCCTGAATTTCACATACTTAAAGACATCAATACAACTTGAATTTTTACAAAATTTATGTCCTATAAAGCTACTTCATTTCATACAAGTCTAGCTTCCATATTGGTTACATTAAATCTCACAAAAATCTACTTATTTGCTTCATTACCATTCACTTTGTACCATCATAAATATAGACCTAAATTTTCCATATTTGAAAACACTTCATTAACACCTTTCTTTAACATGAATTCATCATCAATTATACTTAAAATCCCAACTTAAATCACCTATATATCAACCATAAACCACTATTTTCATGCATCTAAAAATATAATAGAAAATACCCCTTTCATTCATCACTTTCTAGCATAATGTCACCAATACCACATTCAATCTATCCCTAATTATTCCTCATAACTTCTGCTAACATATGCCATAAAGATCAGTATTTCACTTACTTGTTCAAATCAAATTCCACTTTAATGTATCAAGTCCGCTTTGCCTTACATGCATGTAAGATCATCTAAGAACAAGGTGAGATTAGGATGGTTTCAGCAAAGACAAGAAGATAACAATAAATATAACAATGTTCTGCTTCTATAACTATCTTTATGAAGGATTTTTGCATGGCTTTTGGTGTCGCAATTGAACAGAATTTAGGCAGAAACACAGAGATGTGAGGGAAAAGTAAATTTCAAAAGTGAGAGGAAGAAGAAGTAGAGAGTTTTAGTAGAAAACAACAAGTAAAAAGGCTTTGCCATGGGTGAGTCGTCTGGTGTGAGTGGAGGATAAGTTTAAAGACACTTTTCAAATATCTAGGCTAGTTACATGTCCTCTCTTTAGGCTACGATATGTCACCTAGTTCCTAGGTCATTTATCACTTAGTTCTACTGCCATATGTCACTCAATTTATTGGCTTAGTCAACCTCAATGTCCACATGTCAACCTGGCTTGCTACTTGAAATTTTTCCTAGCCTAAATGTACATTTTAATCCATCAATCTTCCAATTGTGACAAATACCTCCAAATTAATAATTATAATCCATCAATTCTTTTTATTGGTAAATCAAAATACATGACATTAGAAATGTACAATCATGTCACAATTATTTAAAAACTTTAACATGTCAATTGAGTGCAAATTTTCTAAATCAACATTCATGTGTGTGTATGCTCATATTATGATGTGAATGAAATCATAAAATCATATCTTAGATGCATCAAATTCATTCTAATATGATGTAATTCATTTGACTAAGATTGTCGCTTGCTGGCCAAGATTGTGGCTGTAACACCCACATACCCCCTAGAAGGACATGCAGATGCAACACAAAATAGAACTAAAACATGTCAAACAATCCCTTATATGCATTTCTGAAAACTCAAGCAAACAAGTATTATAAACCATTAGGCAATATTGTATAATTAAAACATCTCAAACATATAGTGCTATTCCCAAAGCATGCCATATAAATAATAGTCAACTAGTATTAAGGTTAATACAAACCATCAAACGGAACATAAATTACAATATGTCTCTTTACATTGAAAAACAACTTAAACTAAAAACAAATATACATCTTCCAAAAATAAAAACACATGCTTCTTTAGCCACAGTGGTTGTCCTTGTCCCAGTCTTTATACCCTTATATCTGAACCTAAATGGGGCAAATCGACCGTGCTATGCATATAGCTTAGTGAGGAATAACTAAACATAATATATAATGCTAACTATCTCTAACAGTCATACGATATGGACATATACAAATCAGATCATATATAAAAGCGCAATCCAAACAATATGTATCACAGAACAGAATATGCATATATTGGCTTCAAAGCCATGCTTACAAGTATCAGAATAGAAAAACATAATTTCGGAACAGAACTTATCTGCGTCAAATCTCTATTTGGTTATGTCAGAACAAAACTTAATTATAACTGAACTGTGCATGTAACAGAATGCAAAACAAGTTAACCTGCTAATCCTCTTTATAGAAGTGGGTAACAGGACTGGAACAGAAGATACCATGTTTGGTATCTAAACCAGAAGAGACTTAAGTCTGTGAAATAGAAGACACAGAAGTGTCTAAAATCAGAAGACACCTTAGTGTCTAGTTTCCAAAGTAGCTGTTAACCCTTCTAGGTATGCCTGTCTACCCACGACTAGTACTTAGCAGTTTTAAAACAAACCGTTCTAGATTTTAGAATTTTATGCCAACCTTATCAAAACAAACAAGTGCAATTATGCATGAAAAGAAATGTTGAGTCATCAAACATTATGCATACGCACACAATTGGAAGCACTTCCAATACAATCTCAACTATAAAACTCGTCAGACAACTAATGGTCTGGAATTGTCACAATATTATAGAAAACATTACTAATTGACAATCATTCATATCTAATTCATAACATATAAGCTTTAAAAGCTCATTCATTCATGATCACACTAAGCAATTCAACACTATGCTCATCATTAATAAACCTTATATCTCTTATATTATTAACTCCATTTATAAACCATAACTCAAACACCTTTTTCTCCATTAATCTAACATCACCTAGGTTCATTATTAATCTCACTTAAGTCTAA
>JANZXP010022515.1:0-13265 GCA_027576715.1 Erythroxylum flavicans
ACTTTAAAATACTCCTAACCCATTCCAATTTACCAAAATGACCAAAATGCCCTTCCCATAAGTGAGGGGATGTTACACGCCATCCATTCTGCACCTGATTTGGAGCCATCTCTCCTTTCTCATTCTCCATAACTATAATTCCCGACTTCTTGGAAACCACCTGCTAAGGACTTATCCACTTACTATTAAAGATTAGGTATATGACTCCCACATCCAACAACTTCATCACTTCCTTCTTCATCACCTCCATCATCGATGGGTGAAGACATCTTTACACTTGACTGACTGGGGTAGCTCCTTCCTCAAGAAAAATCTTGTGCACGCATAAAGAAGGACCAATACCTTTAATATTCGTAATCTTCCATCCCAATGTCGTCTTATACTTCTGTAACACACTAACGAGCTTTTCTTCTTGCACCTTTATAAGATCATTGGATATGATAACTAAAAGTGTTTTGTTGGTGCCCAGATAAGCGTACTTGAGATCAGTCGATAAAGGCTTCAACTCCACTTCTGGTGCTTACAAAATAGAAGGTAGTGGCCGATTAGTATTAACGGGCAATTCTAAAAAGTGAGGGACATACCTGCCAAAAAGACTTGTCTCAAGTGCCCAAATTACTTCCTTTTTTTTAGTAATTCAGTAAATTTATAAATAAATAAAAATGTGTGTATATTGAGAGCTTTCCAAAGATGGCAATCTCTTACCCCATCCTAAAGGAACTTATAAGAAAGCATGAGGAACCCAAAAACTGTTCCCTCAGGCCAAACAAACATAATAGCATGTCTAAACCACATCTAGCAATAAAAATGATCATATCAAGGCCCATCTTACCAATAACACAACTATTTCCATATAAGAGTCTCAAGCAATAGAAAACTAATAGACTTCCTACTAATCCTTCTCATTCGGGTAGTAAGGGCTCTCCTATTGATAAGTTGCCAAAGGAGTGGACCTTGTAACTTGGGACACCATGCACATTCTTCAATGCTTTTGTAGGTTCAATCATTACTGCATCTTACGCCTTTATTGCTGACGAAAAGGGTGAGTTTCCTTTCATTTTCCTAAAGCTATAGTGATAATCCATGCCTTGCATATATGCTCACATTGATATATATTACCGATGAGTGAGATAAAATTTGCTTTCCCAAACCAACTAGCACACCTACAGAAACAAGAAAACAAGCCAGAACCCTCTATTTAACTTCTCTCAATGTTTGAGCTGACTTGTTCCATTACTTGGAAGATCACTTTAGTAATAATGTTCCCCACTTCCATGGTTGCATTTTTGAAGGTTCTAAGGTTATTCTCAAACCATAAGTTGTACACAATAACATAAAGTAGAATGATAAAAATGTTGAGGTCAATGTTTCTGTGGCTTTGAGGTTGGTTAAACCAAAGTATAATGGATTGGAGGTTTAGCAGGTTTAGAATGTTTATCTAAAAGAGGCTAAGGCAGTGTAGCCATATTGATTTTTAGAAGGAGCACTCAAAAAAGAGGTGGTTGATAGACTCATTATCTAAGTAGCAGAGGGAGCAATGATTAAGAATATAAGTATAAAGGAGCTGATCCCTTGTTTGTAGCTTATTAAGGAAAGCTACCACAAAATAAAGGTATACCTTGGGTTGGAACCTTTATGCCACACTAGTTTATGCCAAGGTATTTTCAGCAAAGGTGGTCTCGTCAAAGAGTATGTTGAAGCATTAGTGTAAATTTTTTAGGGGCTTGCAGTCCATTCTAATCTATCATATTCGGACCAATCAGGATGGTATATTAAAGGCTCTAGCATGTGAATGGTCTCAATTATGACACTTTGCCAACACCACATATTGCCTCTAATAATATCCGCTACTTTTGCATTCACTGGAAGTTCTGAACCATTGATAGCTCTAGGCATTGAGGATACCTCTAGGGTTCCAAGCGTCCTGTTATAAGAAAGTAGAAATTCCATTTCCTATCTTAAATCGGAAATGGTTCCTAATAATATTTCTAACCTGAATAAGTTTCCTCCAACTCCAAGAACTATTATTAGTTGGTTAAGCAATCTAGAAGTTTTTCCCTCTAAGAATAATGGATTGGACCCACTTTACCCACAAAGCTTCATTATCATTGAAAAGAACCCAAATCCTTTTACGTAACAAGACATTGTTCTAAGTAGACAAATGTTTAATCCCCAGACCACCCTCTGTTTTAGGTCTACAAAGGTTATTCCATATGACTTTTATATGAGTTTCACAAATTGCTTCCTTTAGGTCCTCTCCTAATTTGAACTTGCTTCTTTAATATCCAGACATCTTTTTCTCCGGTAGGGTTGTCAAAGCTACCTCCAAATGGTTACCTGTAGAAAGAAGAGATCATTGCTCTACCAAAGACTCAAGAATATCTACCTTGGCGATCGACTCATAATCTGATGGAAAATACATGACATCAAAGATATTGAAATGAATGACCTCGCCATCAAACTCTATAGTCAACACCCTATAGTATATGTTGATTTTTGTCCGAG
The DNA here is from genome assembly GCA_027576715.1 of Erythroxylum flavicans. NCBI lineage: Eukaryota > Viridiplantae > Streptophyta > Magnoliopsida > Malpighiales > Erythroxylaceae > Erythroxylum > Erythroxylum flavicans. The sequence continues at coordinate 2,506 of JANZXP010022515.1, forward strand.
ATGTCTTCAAGAATGGCCTTCCTAACAAAAATGATGAACGACTCAAAGATCCCTCATTTTCTATATCTAACACATAAAAATCTACAAGGAAAACAAGCTCGTTAACCTGCACCAAAACATCCTCGATAACCCCCTCAGGGTATGTGATAGAGCTATCAGCTAATTGAATGCTAAACACAGCTATCCTTTAATGAACCAAGATTAAGAGCTTTAAAAAGAGACAAAGGCATAACATTTATCTAATCTCCCAAATCTAACATACAAATCTCATACCTCATATTACAAATCTTACCAAGAATGGTAAAAATACCTGAATCCTTGCATTTGGGGGTAGCTTCCTTTGTAAGACTGCTTATACATTGCCCCCCACATTGATCTTCTCATCTCTCCTCAGTTTCTACTTGTTAGTGCACATCTCCTTCAAAAATTTAGCATATCATGGAACTTGCTTAATTGCTTCCAAAAAAGGGATATTCACTTCCACCTTGCAGAAGACCTCCAATATTTCCTTTTACGTTTCATGTTGCTTATTCTTTATTAACCTGCTGAGAAATGGAAGAGAAGGTAAATCGTTGACAATAAGGTGTGAAGTACTTACCTGAGGACAGTGATCCTCCTTTTTTGTTAGATCAATTTCTTCCTCTTATTCTTTCTCCTTCCCCTTCCTTGGCCCTTATACCTCCTTGTTGCTTCTCAAGGTAATGGCGCAAGCATCTTCTCTTATGCTCCTTTTAGGTTGACTAGGAAACCTTGTGAAACTTTGGGCCTACAGCTTCCCCACAACATCAGCTAACTGACTAACTTGATTTTCCAAATTCTTTAAATCACTCCTCGCTTCCTACTGAAATTGAAAAGTATTAGACACTATGATCTTAACAATTTCCTCTGAGGACATACATCTAACTTGTTATTGTTGTGGTGGTTATGGAGGCGGTGGCCTTGACTAAAACTATGGTTGATTCTGTTGGAAACCTTGTGGTGTATAAAATCCTTGCTGCTGCTGCTATTGATAATTAGGTTGGCATGCATTAGAACTGCCCTTTCTTGCAGGTTCCCATACTTGAAGTTGGGATGATCCATCCACCCCTGATTATAAGTGGGGGAAAAAAGGTCATACCTCCTCTGTTGTCCTTGGAACGCTCCCAACTGTGTTGACATGCTGCTCATCCTGCAAGGAAGGGCATGTATTTGTAATATGGTTAGCTAATGTATAAATACCACATATCTTGGTGGGCCCCTTTCATATCACAGCTGGCTGCACTAAGGAAATCAGATTTGCAACTTGCTACTCCAACTTAGAGATGGAGACCTCCTTTACCATCTTTGTCGAGGAGGAAACATTACTGCGATTACCTTAATACTGGGAGTTTGTTGCCATTATTGCTATCAAGTTCCTAATCCTCTAATGTCCTATTCACTATGGTTCTACCACTCAATGTCTATCATATTCCTGTCCAAAGGAAGCAACCCTTCCTACAAATATTGAATTAATAATTGGTCACTTATTTGATGGTTTGGACAGCTATTGCAGAGCTTCTTGAAACGTTCCTAATACTCATGCAAAGACTCCCATGTGTCTTGTCGAATGCCACATATCTCCTTCTTGATCTTAGTGGCTCTTGAGGCAGGGAAGTACTTCTCTAGAAATGTCTACTACATTTGTTCCCATGTGTTGACTAAGCCGACAGGTAAGTCATATAACCACTCATTGGCTACATCTGCTAAGGCAAAGGGAAATGCCTTTAGCTTGAGTTGCTCCACTAAGACTCCTGCTGGCTTTATACTTGAGCATGCGATGTGAAACTCCTTCAGAAACTTGTTGGGATAAATGATGTAGCCTGATCTTATTGAGCTGGTGTCACAAAAACATGTAAAAGTAGGTAATCCACGTATTAGTCTAGTTTAATTTGAACTTTCGGCTCATTATCCGGATAGTTGATACAATGCGTATTAGGGTTAAAAGAAGGAGCTACAAGGTCCTTTAAGGTGCACTAATGAGGTTCCATAATCTCCTCTATTTCATCTAAACTCTCATTAACTTCTTCTTCAGAGGATAAAGAACGAGCACTCTCAGGAAGATTTGTATGGATTCCTTGCTCTTTCTGACAAAATCTGTTGCAACTTATAATAGGAGAAAAGGAGAAAGGGTTCAGTGGAGAAAGTAATGAACTTCTATTTTCCTTAGTAAATTTACGCAAACGAATGTGTTTTAAGGAACTATAGGACATGCAAACCAATTAAAAAATGAAAAAGATTAGCAAAAGCAAAAATAAAAACAATATAAGAAACAACAATTAACATACGATAACTCCCTAATAACGGCGCCAAAAATTTGCTAGCTTATTGCTAATTACCAAATAATAAATTCGTAACTACCAAACTATGAAAGAAATGGTGAGCTAGGGTCAAACCATAGATAGCTGGGATGCAAAAGCTATTTCAAATGTTGGAACAAAAGAAAACAAAACACCCTAAAATAATGAAGACAAGACATATAATATTCAATGAGCGTAACCAAAAAGATAAGCACAAAGTAAATTTAGAAAAGTCTAATAACAATGGTAAGGAAATGGGCTGGAGATATCTTTGGCATTCTGGGATGTTCATTGATCCTTAAACCTAAATAAAAGGTACTCTCATCATAATATTAGCCTATGGACTCGATTAAGCTCTCAAACCCTTAATTTCTTTAAAATAGGAAAAACTAATAAGCTCTAAAAATGCCCATAATCTCCATTATAACCTAAAAGAGGCTTGTTTACAAGGTTACACATGCTAAGTTTTACTATCTATAACCTCGGTAAATTTTGCAAGCGCACAGATCATCCACGTAATACCTAAGGTATCGATCCCATGAAGAAGGCTAACTAGTCCTAAATCTAAGATCGCCCTAAACTACAATAATTCTAAACAATTAACAAAGGCAGAAATTAAATCAATCAATAATCAAATATGAGAATTTAAAGTGTATAAAAGTCCCAAAATAGCAACTCACACAACAATCTAAAATCAACCTAGAAATAGCCAAATGAGAGAAAGAGGGATTTAATTCAAAACTAAAGAAAATCAAACCAACTATGTAATTTTCGACTTAAAGGGCCTAGACGATCCTAGGTTGAATTACTCTCTCTCGAGTTATAATTCTTAAACCTAATTGATGATCCCTAATTTAAATTATAGAATCGTGATCTCTCGATTCGCAACTGACCTAAAACCTAAATTAGTACTAAGTTATCTAAAAACCTATTAGGAATCTATACTTGATCTCTCATTACAGGACTCTACCGGTTTGATTCAATTCTCTATCTATCAGTTCACCTAATGTTCATTAGCCCAAATCGATGATTTTTACCTAGCTCACCCTCTCAGTTTATCGCCAACTTATTAAGAACAAAATTTGAATCACAATTAATTCGAAAGAAACACAACCAAATAAACTTTATTAATCTCAAGAACTAAAAATCCTGAAGGTGAGTATAAACAGTAGATCAACTTTAAACAACATTATTTCCAATGAATATCCCAATTTCATACATCCATAAAATCGAAATAAAAATAAGAAATACTGCCAGAGTGGATCTCGGAGACAATGATTATAGGAAACCACCTATTTCGGGAAGTACTTATCTCCGTGTCTCTCTTTCTTCATCTCCTTCCTTAATCTCTTGATCTCTCTAGGTTTTTCTCGGAATTGATGGAATGATGCTCTCTTAAACAACTCTCTTGACTCTCCCCAAACTCTCCTGCAGCTATCACATCATGATCTATTTATTTTGTGGAAGCCCTAGGTCAAAGTTGGGGTCAAAATGATCCACAAAATCTTGCAAAATTTAAGTTTTTCTATTAGCACGACGTAGGGTATGATCGTGCCCCTGCCTGCCACAATCGTGCCTTGCTGTTTAACCTTTTTGTCATGATCGTGGCCTAATGTGCATGATCATGGCCTGACTTAAAGCTCTCTGTCATGATCGTGGCTGGCTATGCACAATCGTGGCCTATGGCTTTGGGCTAAAACTCTTTAAATCTTCACTGTTCTTTCCCGTTTACCGTAAAACATTAACAAACACATCATGGCACCTCAAAAATATAACATTTAAGCTCAAAGACTTAATCTAACCCATAAAAACATAAACTAACATAATTATACCCTAATTACACACACACCACTCAAGTTCACACTAAATACATAACAAATTCAACCCTAAAACATCATACAAATAACAACTATCAACATCCTCACACTTAAATGTTTGCTTTTTCTCAAGCAAACAAAACAAAACACTTAGTAACACATAACGCACAATGCAATAATGAGGCAATGGCTCTGAATTCATCAAATAAATTTAATCTTGAACACAATCATTCAGTTATGTCAAATCATTAAAAAAAATGTGTCTAGGGGTTTGATAGGTGTGCATTAGGATATATTTTTATAGGTAATTGACATCTGTTATCTAGCATAATTGTTAATTATTGTTCTATTTTAGGATTCATTTTGTATGTTTTTGTTAAGTTTGCTTTTCATTATTGTTCTTGTATATTTGATGTTAATTAAAGGAAAGAATTGATTGTTTTTATGTAGGAAGAAGGAAGGAGCAACTTAGAGGGTGAACTAAAGATTAAAGAGGAGAAGAAATGAGGAGTGCATCTGTGCGTGGGAATCGTTCAAATTCCCACTCTCGTGGGAATCGTTCAAATTCTCACTTCACGTGGGAATTATAGAAGAAAATGAGAGATGCATCTGTGAAAAATTCCCACACTCATAGGAATCATGCCAATTCCCACGAGTGTGGGAATTACAATCCGAGGCAATCTACGAGGCTTCAGTAAACTTAGGGTTTTTGGAATATAAAAGGAGAATTAAGCCTCTATGTTTAGAGGAGACGACACCCACATATAGAAACACCATCCTTGAATAAAGAACACATATTTGGAACATTGAGGAAGGATTGAAGACAAGGATCATCATCAAGATTAAGCAAAATAGCACATCAACACTAAAATTCCAGATTTTGGCAAAGAAGAGGAGTCCTTCTATTCAATTTTCTTTCATTTTAATCTCTTATATTCTTTATAATTGAAATCCTATTTTATTGAATTGAATGCAATTGTCTTTATTGATTGCTGTTTTTAATTGTCATCTTGCAACAAATCGAGAGAGTGAGTGAGATGAAATTTGTGTAGGATTTTACAACGAGAGCTGGTGACCTATAGATTAGCAATCATCACGTTAATTGAATAGTTAAAAGAGAGATCTCGACTAGTCAACTGATCACCCATAGGATAGTTTGATAACTAATTGAATTGGTAAAGTCATTGGGTAGGTTGAGAGATCATCCAATTAATTCTTGTTGATTTAATTAGGGATAAATAGTTACACCTTGAGAGAGGGTAATTAATAATTCAAAAATCTAGGGTGAGACATAATTCAACCGATAAAATAACAGGGAGACAAAATAGGAAAAAAAGCAATCTCTAGTATTTAGATTCTTGAATTCAAACTTTCTGCAATTTCGTATTGTCCATTGTTTATATTAGTCCTTTAATTTTAATTTAATTTTCCATATTATTTGCATTTCATAATTTAGTTTCTGAAACAAAGTTGTGTCTAAGTTAAGCAGTGTCTAAGCATCAATCCCTGTGGGTTCGATATCTGCTCTTTTTACTACAAGTTACAACCCGCTCACTTACGATTTTTGAGCGTAAAACAAGTAGATAGGTTTTACCATCAACAGGGTGTGAACTAAATATAAAACTTAATCGAGATCTAAGTGTTAACTTATTTACCCTTTTCAATTATACCCACACATTAATAATTTTTCGATCCTTCAGACTTTGTAACTGTTCCTAAGTACATTTTTATGAAAATTCGAGCTGATTACAAGTTCAATAGTTTTACGTTTTTTTTCAAACTTAGTTTTTTACTCAGAGGCAAACATTTGGGATGAATGTCGATCTGGTTACTTAACTAGGTTATTTTTTTAAACAGCTTGGTTGAAACTTTATTATAGCCTTTTTACGTAAAGGCACACATTTGTGATGTGTGTCGATCCGGTTACTCAACTGCATAACATTTTCAACTTGCTATTAGCTTTATTCACAACACGAAGGTCAACGGAATAGTGATTTACTAACAAAACACTTTATTATTATTATTATTATTACCTACCTTATTGCTTTTAGTTATTCATTTTCACGAAAAATGCTAGTTAAGCTACTTAACCTAAAAGACCTCAAATTATCAATGAATGTGACAATCTAGAGGACACTAAGTCCTAATTAGGCTATTTATTCATCCAAAGGCCCCCTAATTCACTAATTTCACACGCTAATGATCATTCACAATCTAATAGACTGTGTCTAAAATTAAATAAATTTCATTCAATTTAAGCCATTGACACATTCACACACTTAACACAATGTAACCTAATACTATCATACAGTATGCAAAATCACATTCAAAATAAAACACACAATCCCTCCCTACACTTGAACTACACATTGTCCTTAATGTAAGAAGGAAGTACAAGCAAGCACATAAAAAAAGGTAAAGACAAAATTTAAAGTAACAAAGAACAAATAAAATGAACAATAAAAATATAATATAATATAAAAATAAAAATAAACATAAAGACAAAATAGAACTGAAGGCTAATTTGGGAAAGAAAAATTAATTTGGGTTAGGCAAAAATCTCAAGGGGATGGAGGTGGTGACGGTGTCGGAGGTGAGAGTTCGCATGCCTCGCTCACGTTTTATTGAAACTAAATCTAACTGTCCCTAACTTTTTGAAACAAAATCTACCTTTGCTGGTTTATGGTCCTTAGCTCGACCTTTTGTCCAGGAAGGCATTTTCAATTGTTCAAAGATAAAGAAATCACTTCCTTATCTTTGGGAATTGTTCCTCCAAGATACAGCTTACACTGATGCCCATTAACCTTAAAAGTTTCCTTATTAGCATTTTCCAATTTGAGAGTTCCATGATCAAAGACTTGAATGACCATAAATGGTCCACTCCATCTAGACTTCAACTTTCCTAGAAATAGCCTCAACTAGGAATTGTATAGTAGAAAAGTGTCTCCTACTTTGAATTCCTTTTGATTGAGACGAGTATCATGCCATTTCTTAACTTTTTCCTTATAAAGTTTGGCGTTCTCATAAACATTGAAACGAAATTCTTCAAGCTCATCCAGTTGTAGAAGTCTCTTTTTACCAGCTTGCTTCTAGTCGAAATATAATGCTTTAATCGCCTAGTATGCTCTATGTTCTAATTCGACCGACAAATGACAAGCTTTCCTATACACGAGTCTATAAGGAGTTGTTCCAATGGGTGTTTTAAATGTTGTCTTATAGGCCCATAAAGCATCATCTAACTTAGCTTCCCAATCCTTCCGAGAATTGTTCACTTTCTTTTCCAGGATTCATTTTAGCTATCGGTTAATAACTTCCACTTGGCCACTAGTCTACAGATGGTAAGGTATAGCAACTTGGTGGTGCACTCCCTATCTTTTTAGGAGAACATTAAAAGATCTGTTACAAAAATGTGCACCTCCATCACTTATTATTGTACGTGGTACTCCAATTCGGTTAAATAGCCATTTAATAAACTTTTACACAACCTTCCCATCATTGGTTGGAGATGCTATTGCTTCAGCCTAAAGCGAAACATAATCAACTCCCACCAGAATGTACATGTCCCCCATTGACAATGGGATGGACCCATAAAATCAATGCCCTAGACATCGAAGACCTCTACCTCTTGAATGTTCGATAACGACATTTTGTCCCTCTTGGAGATGTTACCTATCCTCTAACATCAATCGCATTATGCCACGTAGGTCTGTGCATCCTCAAACAACTGCGGCCAGTAAAATCCACTCTTTAATATTCGAGTTGTCGTTTTGTTGGCCCCATAATGCCTAGCATACTGCCCTTCATGACATCATTTAAGAATGTCTAACATTTCCTGGTCTGGAACAAAACGTTGCATTAATCCATCTGTACAGACTCTATATAAGGTTGGCTCATCCCATAAGTGTTGATTACAGTCATGAAAAAAATTTCCTCCTTTGTTGATACGAGAGATTTGATGGGAATCTACCACTGGCAACATAATTAGCGATATCTGTAAACCATGAAGTAGTTAAGCTCTCGAGTAACATCAGAGTTTCATCGAAAATTTTTTTTAATATCTTTACTTAGCTTGCGTTTCCGTCCCTTAAGTCTGGATAAGTGGTCTGCAACCAAATTTTTTGCTCTTTTTTTATGTCTTACTTAAAAATCAAATTCTTGCAAAAGTAACACCCATCTAATAATCATTGGTTTTGCATCCTTCTTTTTGAAAAGGTATTTTAGTATCGCATGGTCGATGAATACAATTACCTTTGAACCTAAAAGGTATTGTCGGAACTTATCACATGCGTACACCACTGTGAGTAACTCCTTTTCTGTAGTAGTGTAGTTCAGTTGGGGTCCTGTAAGAGTTTTACTGGCATAGTAGATTGCATGCAATTTTTTATCTTTCCTTTTGCCCAACACATAACCTATAGCTTGGTCACTCACATCGCACATAACTTTGAACGGAAGTGTCCAATCTGGTGGTGACAGAATTAGCGCTAATATTAATGCCTCTTTTAAAGTGTTGAATGCAGGCATACACTTATCATCAAACATGAAGGGCACATTCTTAACTAAAAGTTTGATCAAAGGTCGTGTAATTTGCGAAAAATCCTCAATGAATCATCGATAGAATTCTGCATGGCCTAAAATTCCTTGCACTCCTTTGGCATTGCTTAGGGGTGGAAGTTTTTCTATTACCTCCATTTTCACTCTATCAACTTCAAATCCTTGATTTGAGATCTTATGTCCAAGAATGATCCCTTCTTGCACCATGAAGTGACATTTCTCCCAATTCAATACTAAGTGTGATTCTTCACATCTTTGAAGAACTTTATTCAAAGTAGTTAGACATGAATCAAAGGAATCTCCGAAGACTGAAAAGTCATCCATGAACACCTCCATTATATCCTCTATCATGTTAGCGAATATTGACATCATGCACCTCTGAAATGTTGCTAGAGCATTGTAAAGTCCAAAAGGCATCTATCTGTATGCGAAGGTTCCATAAGGACAAGTGAATGTGGTTTTCTCTTGATCATCAGGGTAGATGAAAATTTGATTATAGCTCGAATACCCATCAAAAAATCAATAAAATGAATGGCCAGTTACCCTTTCTATCATTTTTTTTCTATAAATGGAAGAGGGAAGTGATCTTTCTTAGTCACTAAGTTGAGTTTACGATAATCTATACGTACTCTCCACCCTGTGACTGTTCTGGTTGAAATTATTTCTCCACTTTCACTCTCAATCACCGTGATTCTTTGTTGGAGTTATAAAAATATAATGCCCTAGAAAGCAAGTGTATTTACATGTACCTTAATCTTCTTCAGTTGTAGTTTTATAATGGAAATATTTATTATTAATAAAATAAAAGAGTTTAGTTTTGATGATCATTATATATCTGGTCATAAGGTACCAAGATTCTTTTATAAGTAATATACATATACATAGAGATGCATGGGAAACATGTATATTATTAGAATATAAATTAATGGATTCACAGTTGAATAATTAAGATGGTTGCTTGATTATAGTTTAGACTGTGGTGTTGCGATTTATCTCCGTGTAAGTAAAGGAGTTTACTTCAAGGGAATGATGAGTTTCATATTATGATAGTAGTTGACTATCAATAATGACATTATTAAATGAATCTGTAATCAAGTATGTTTTTAAGAATAAAATGGGTCGTTACTTTAATCTTAAAACATATAGCTTAAGCATTTGCTTATTATGAACCACAATCTTGATGAGTGGTGAAGTCGTCCGTGTTTCAATATAATTCTTGATATGATTGGAATGGATTTTTACAGAGTATTAATCTAGTGTTTGCATGTTGGAATTATTAATTGAAACATGTATCAGGGAATATTCACTCAAATAAAGAGTTTATAGTGATGTCATCACTTCTAGATGTTTTAAGGAGATTTGGTGATTAAACTGGCGCCAGTAGCTTGATGGACTAGCCACCCATCAAGTCTTAACACCAAGATGAGATCTTGTGTGTTAATCACTATATAAAGTAAAATGGGAGATCTAGAAGGAAAAACCAACATAAGGGCAAAACAGTAATTTCACCCTTTGTTGTGTGGATGGCTATAATAAGCTTTTAAATAGGGTTTGCAATTGGACATAAAATATGTGTTCTCATAATATTCAATAGGTCAAGAGTTAAACTAATTGTCTTTAGTGGAGTGACATTTAGTTAATAAGCTAGAATCAATTCTAATGAGATTAAATTAATTATAGGCTTATTGGAGCTTAAATTATCAAAGTCCAATAAGATTCCCCACTTAGCTTCAAGTAAGGTTATCAAGCTAAGTAAGAAATATAAATGGAGATTTTAGAAGCCCATAATTGATTGTTGGGCTTGCACTAATTAACGGTTAATGAGAAACCCAAATGTTCATTTAGAAATGGGCTAGACTTTTGGTTTAATGTAATTGATTAGATTAATTATATTTAAACAATTTTTTTAAAGAAAGGAGTAGCAATTTCAGTTTTAATGGACTGATTGTGTAGCTGCACATTTGACATTAAATTGCTAAAAAAAGATGGTCTTTATTATTGTTTATCATCATTAAATGGAGTTATGAACTTACCATTAAATGGTTTAATGGTTATCTTTTAATGTTAGCATATAACC
>JANZXP010022562.1:0-13260 GCA_027576715.1 Erythroxylum flavicans
CATTGCATAATGTAGCAGTACCATACAACATTTCATTCAACTTAATTGAACAACCATTGCTTGAAAAAGTTAAATGAAATCCCGTTTTATTAAGACATGAAACAGATATAATGTTTTTTTGTCAAAATGTGTATATAATAATAATTTTCCAAAACTAACTCTAGCCCACTATGAAGATACAAAACATATGTCCCTACGGTTAATGTAGTAACTCTTGCTCCATTTCTCACATGTAGGTCCATCTCTCCCTTCTTGAGCGGTCTACTATCCTTGAGACCCTAAATATCAATACATATGTGTGAGCCACATTCGGTATCTTATACTCAAATGTTATGATCAGAAATAGTATTAACCTCAATGACAAATATCATACCTGAAGTAGACGGTGAGGCATCTAATGCCTTCTTTTGCTTCATTGACTCCATATAAGCTTTACAGTTCCTCTTCCAGTGTCCTTCCTTGTTGTAATGAAAGCACATCCCCTTTGAAGTTGTCTCCTTTGCTGTCTTCTTGGCTACACCTCCTACTGGCTTCTTGGACTTCTTCTTTTTCTTTTGGTTGTTCTTGTAAGAACTAAAAGAAAATTCCATCAGCATAATAGCTTTACTGTCTTTTTTGACAGTTTGCTCAGCTGTTTTGAGCAGATTAATCAGCTCAGGTATCATTGTGGATATTTGGTTCATCCAATAGTTAAGCACAAATTGTGAATAACTATCAATCAAACCAGTCAGAATTAAGTCTACACTTAATTCATGATCTATTACAAAACCCAAACTAGCTAACCTCTCAATGTATCCATACATATTCAGTGCATACTGCACTGGAGATGATCCCTCAGCTATTTTAGAGCGAAAAAGCAACCTTGAGGTCTCGAACCTTTCAGACCGAGCTTGCTCATCAAACAATTCCCCCAGATGGAAGACTATGGTATGAGCATCCATAGCGTCATGCTGCTTTTGCAGTTCTGGTGACATAGAGGCCAACATTATACAGCTAGCCAGCTTACTGTAATCTAGTAGCTTCTTGTAAGCTTTCTGATCCTTATCAGATGCATCAACAATAGGGGGATCGGGAAGTGGTTCATCTAGGACATATCCTAGTTTCTCGGATTTGAGAATAATTCTCAAATTTTGTAGCCAATCCAAGAAGTTAGCTCCTGTGAGTTTGTTGGAATCTAATAAAGAGCGTAGGTTCACACTAGATAAAGACATCGTGACAATTTAATAACCTAAAAGAATGAGAGAAAGTATTAAAATGTACATTAATGCATATCGATAAAAACTTTAATCACATGCATTATAAGTTCCACTATTCTTATTCAAATCCATAGCCCTCATTACAAATTCGAGAAAACTTATAGTTTTCTTAATAGTTTGATACCCGATATCACCAAAAATGACCTTGGGTTTGCCCAATAAGCTACCTTAGGTTAATCTGTAGGTATCATTCATACCAATTGCATTCAGTTATGCAACTATCGACTAAACTGTTGATTTAGCATACTCATTAGGTTATCAACTTTTGATTTATATACATCCAATGTATATAACCCAACTTCGTTTTATCCACGTTGACCTTAGGTTTGCCCAACAAACCAATGCTTCCAGTTAGGACCAACCCATTAATCTGAAAATCTAATTTCCATTATTTGAGCACATTCGTGTAGAGCAGGCTTGGGTTTGCCTAGCAACCCAACTCTAAAAGAACTCTAGTTCTTACCATATCAATGGAAGGCGTAAGTCCTAATAATCGGTTGAGGGATTTGTTCTTTGGTTTCATCAATATTTAGATGAACTTGAATATATATATCACATATATACATTTAGATTATGGACAACTCAATTGAATTGAGCCTATGTCCATAACTACCTTTAAAATGCATCTAACATATGTATCACACAAAGGAGGTCTAATTTAGGTTGTGACTTGACTATGCATTTAAAGCTCATCATTTGATTCAACTATTGAACCTAATCGGGTACTAGTGTTAGTCTTGGATAATCCAAATTATGAATGTGATTAAATTAGAAACCCTAAAATTTAATTATTTTGATGTCCAGATTAAACACTTTAATCTTAGTTTATATGCCTTTTTCTAGTCACACTAAAAATGCTATGCTCTACTTGGATTAATTCTAAATTAATTCCTAGGGTTTCCAAAATTCTCGTACATCAATCAGTCATCTATAATATCCCTAAGTCATCTCGAATTTATCTAAACAATTTCGGCACTAGCTAAAATTATCTTGACGGCCAAAATCGTTAAGATAAATAAGTTAACCTACTAGATACTAAAGGGATCGATTCGATATTCGGAAAATTTTCGAAACCCTAATTTCAAGCACATGTATTAAGCATGCTATTACCATCAAAATAATACATTTCATATCACATAAGAACTTTATTAAGGTCTTATAACTGAAATACATATACAATAAGTCATTAATTAAGTCAACTCCATCAACTTTCAAAAAGTTGACCAATGTTGACTTTGACTTGAGTTAATAATTGAATCAAATTTAATTAATCATGGAAAAATTCCAGAGTCTTATACACATTCTAAATGTGTGTAATAAAAAATTCAATAGCCTAATTTTTAGGAATTATTTATTAATAAATAGGAATTAACCAACACATCACATGTGTATGACACTTGTCATATTACTTCTAACAGTAGTCAAAAATTACATCATGCATGTATAAGATAATTACTTTAACAACAAGTTTCCTGAATCTCATACACATTGCATCATCTCATCTTGCATTTGCATGCATAAAATTTATAAAAACAATTTTGATAAAAATTAATATGGAATTTACAAGCATGCATGTTCATCACATTTTTAGAATTTCCCATAACTTCATACATGCATCAAGCTGAAACTAAATTCGTAATAAAATAGCAAATGACATTCAATTGCATTTTCCTTTGACAGAAACATAACATAACACCTTTAAACATTTCTGTAAAAGAAAATCAGAAAAATAATTTTCTAGAATTATTACGAAATTTTCATAATCAGTACATGCATTCAATTTTCCAGAAATTCCCAAAAACCAATATATGAATAGTCTGGATATTAATTCGAAATAAAATAGAAAATGACATTTAATTGTAATTTCCTTTAACAAAAACATAATATAACATCTACAATTTACACGAATTATTCCAAATCAACATGCATGTCAGTCACAACCCAGCAAACGCTTTGCATATATTCAATATATCATCTATTACATGCATAAACTTGCTCTGATACCACTGTTGGGGATGCCATGGATGCATGCATCGCATGCATGGGAGTGCAGCGGAAGTGTCAGAATCTAGATTTCAATACCATGATAACCCTGAAGAACACAGAATCACACATGCATGCATGGATATGTAAAAGAACATGAAATATAAAACATTTTAACTTTTGTTTCTCCTATTTTCTTGTTTCTTCTCCTTGTTTGGGTTGTTGCAAACACCAAACCCTTCCTTGATCACCCAAGAATATGCAAAGATTAAGAAGAAACAATGTATAAGTGTGATTTGAGCATCAAACTAGATGAGTTCCAGTAAATGCTCAAAATGATAAAAGATAGATCAAGACTCTTATTGCATGCACTTTGATTCATGCAACAATTGCATAAATTGTAAGAACAAGACTCTTGATACCTCTCTTTCACTTTAGAACTCTTCTAGAGCCCTTATGCTCTCACTAGAGTGTGTAAGAAGCGGTAAGACTCTTGAGTACATAAGTGAAAAACTCACTTATGTACTCATTTGTGCCCTTGATCACGATCATGGCCATTGAGCCACGATCGTGGCCTATTTAAAATTAGACACGCCTTTAGTCACGATCGTGGTCTATGAGCCACAATCGTGGCCTACTTCAAAGTAGCCATAAACATTATTTTTTTCATCCGATCTTTTATGCTTGTGACCCTTAGTTTCCTAGTTATTTTAGACACTTGAATTAACTCTTAATTCAAGCAAATCATGAAGAGTTTCTTGATGCCAATTTGCCGGAATATAAGTGGACTAACACACTAACTCTTCGATAATTAATTATCCAACTTATGAACCTGTCCATAGATAATTACTGTCACCATACTATACCTCGCTTGGTTCGGAGTATGGGTTATGTGTTAACTCCCACTAGACTGACTATGTCATATCTAGTCCAAGTGATGCTAGTTCTTGTCCTGGGATCTCATTACTCTATGTGTCATATAATTGCTCTAGCCAGAGACTCCTGAGTAATAACCTTGACAAAAGGCCGTGGGTATCTTCACCTTTTATTAGGAGTGGTGAATCCTTTATTGGCTACCCAATTACTTTTGAATACCAATAGTTGTACCCAATTACCACCCTAAGAGTGACCTCGTCCTAAGATAACAAGGAATGATGTCAAAGCACTGGATTAGTATCTAAGATATCCTTGAGTACCTCAAGTCTAAGGATATTTGCACCATTGCTATGATGAGATTAATCATTGACATTAGATAGATCATCTATATGATAATCTCATAGTGGGTCATCCTATGTACTTACTACCTTTAGTAAGCATCCACATGTTAATTCTAAGCATCTCATGTTTATAGTTTGTGAGAGCCACTGCTTGATCAAATCAAGGAGTATAACATGTGCTAGTCTGTCTGAATTAATCATGTCTTATCTTATTAATCCTATAACTAGGGATTATTTAGATAATAATATAATTGCACATGATAGGAATCTCATTATCATGGTCCCATCATGATTTCCTTCATGTTACGTTTTGTATCATGAACTTCATTAATTCGATTTAAGATCAATATCAATTTATATATTAACAAATATCAAATTAATGAAAATTGCCTTTCGCTTTATTAATTAAAACAAAGTCAATACAAAAGTGCTAAAGGTGATCGCCTTTAGAGCACTACTGTAACACAATTCACTCATTTACTTCTAATTTAGTATTAAACTCCAACTCATTACCAACACTTTCTTCTTCAAAAATATCTTACACAGTTGAATCTACAATATCTATATGATAAATAGAGTGAAAATTGTTGGAGTACTTCGTTGCTTTGAAAATATTAAGTTTCACTATCTCTCCACCAAACTAAACAAAAACAGTACACTTATCCACATTATTTTTTGTTTTAATTGTCTTCACAAATGGCCTTCCTAACAAAATTGAAGTTAAATATTTTACACCCTCTCCATGTATTTTCAAGATGTAAAAGTCCAACAAAAAACTAAACTATTAACCTGAACTAAAACGTCCTCTATATCACTATAATAAGACATAAATAACAACAATTAGCTAGCTAAAAATACATATTAGTTTCTTACAAATAATTTAGATTTAAATATTAGTAAATTGATTATGACATGATATTAATAGATGCTTCTAAGTCTAGTATGGCACAGTCAATTTTCTTATCACCAATGACAGAAGGAAGTGTAAACATACCTATATCTTTATATTTTTCTAGTAATTTTATATTTATCACAACTAATACATTCTTACCTAAAATTATTCTCTCTTTATCCTTCAGCTTCCTTTTATTTTTGCATTGTTTTTTAAGAACTTTACATATTATGGAATTTGCTTAATGCCTTCTAGAAGTGGTATATTGATTTTTCCCTTTGTGAAGGTCTTTGAGATCTCTTTATGATATTCCCCTTCTTTTGATTTAGTCAATCCATAAGAGAAATGAAGTATTTATGCATCTTAGATTGGAAATTCATCTTTCTTCTCTCCTTCGTTATACTTTTCTTACCTCCATTGGTAAGAAAGATACAGATGGAATTTCCTTCCCATTTCTCAATGTTATTATACTCATATTCTCCTTAAGATCCATCATTGTGTCTGAAGTTAATTTTACCAATGGTTGTGCTTTTAATTTACTAACAGATGTGGCTAATTGAGTGATCTGATTTTTTAAGATTTTAAAGGCTTGCACTTGTTTCCTATTGAAATTTTTAAGTATTAATAGCAAGTGTTTTAACAATTTCATCCAAAGACATAACTGAATTTGAGGGTTGAGATTGAGCATGTGTAGATGCTTAAGGTTGTTTATTGAAATTTTAAAGTTGGTATCTTTATTGCCCTACTTGATTCTCACAACTAAAGTTCATGGGATCCCTCCATCCTAGATTATTAAGATTTAAATAAATGCCATATTTTTATTGAGGTTGACCAAAAATCCTCCTATTATATTAGCTTCTTGAAGGGATTCTTATTGCAATATAGAGCACATACATGTAAGATGCCTAAGGAATGGGCAATTCTGCACACTCATGTTAATTGTAATTAACATATACTCATTTGATGAACTAAAGCATTTAAATTCAAAATTTTATCCTCAAGGTTAATATTACTTATCTTATTCACGGGCTTAACAGTGTCATCCATCTTTATCCCAAATTGTTGAGAATTTTCGACCACGTTTGAAATCAATTGTCTTATAACTTCTGATGTTTTGTTTACTAAATATCCTCTACTAGATATATCTACCATACTTTTATCTATTAGTAGTAGCCCTTCATAAAAGTACTGAATAAAAAGTTGATTAGGAATCTGAGGGTAAGCTAGCATATAATTCCTTAAACCTCTCTTAGTATTCGTACAATGTTTCTCTAGTGAATTGTCTTATCTCACATATCTTCTTTCTGATATTGGCTACTGGTGATGTTGGAAAGGACTTCTCCAAGAACAACCTTTTCATTTCATTCCATATGGTCACTGAGCCAAAGGGAAGATAATAAAGTCAATTCTTCACCTTATCTTCTAAAGAGAACATAAAGGCTCTGAGATGGATTTGATTTTTTGTTACTCTTCTAACTTCATTCCAAAGCAAATAACATAGGATCCTTTTAAGTGCTTATAAGGATCTTCATCTACAAGACCACGAAAGATAAGAAGTAAGTGAATCAAACCATATTTCAATTCAAAATCCACCTTAAAACATGTTGTCACTAACTTCCTTAACGTTTAAGTGTTAGGATTTACCATCTTTCTTCAACTTCTTGAAAATTAGAATCTTCACTAATTGTTAGATCTATCTCAACTTCCACTTCTAAAGGTGAATGACATTTTCCTTGCTTAGTCTCTTTCCTTAAACAACATACCATCTTCTCAATTTCTGGATTATAATGCAATCCACATGTCTGAGAAAAACGAGTGATACAAGATAAGAGATAGCAGTAAACTATGAAATAACATAAAGAAACTAAGAAACTAAAATAATTCCTTGACAATGACGTCAAATTTTGAATGGGTTGTCAAAACCCTTAAAAATTAATTCTGATTCACTAAATTTTTGTAATAGTCGTGGAATCAGGTCAAAAAACTAGTTTCTTAATTCAATCGATAAAAAATATTTTTTGAAAAAATTTGACAATTAAAATAGGGGGTTTGTGATAAATTAACTAATTATCTAAAATTAATAAGGAATCAAAATAAATAAACTAAGTATTAAAATAATAAATTCAATAGTTTTTAACTCTGATTTAAGGGGAAGATCTCATCCAATTTTAACTTTTATCATTGGTCTAAAAAGAATAATTTTCAAATTTTAAGCAATTAGTCCGAAACTTAATAGGATAGATATAATAAATCTTAACTTTTCCTAAATTAATTGGTTCAAACCTATCATTTAAACCAAAACTTACCATAAATTGATTGGTTACGATAACATTCAATATCAAGTAAATGATAGCAATAAGCATAATGAAAAAGACTAAACCCTGAATTAAAAAATTCAGATAGCTACAATTATTCAATTTAGTTTTCTTATTTCTTATAAGTTAAACATGCTAATTTATAAATAACCTATTTACTACTTTTACCAATCATTTATGACAATTACGGATTATTGAATTTATAGATAGCTATAGAATAATCAATATTCAATTAATTTTTCAGATCAATCAATATTAATTATTCGTGAAATAGAAGAACACAAAACAAATAAAAAAACTTGAATTGAAAGAAAAATTTAGGCTTAGAACGAAACCTCCCATAATTACAACTAGAGGTTTGAATCTCCTTCAATATGAAAATTCAAATTTAGCCATTTTTCCATTAGAAGGGGCTCATACATGTTAAGTTATATAGTAAATACTCCACTTGTATAAAAAGTTCTTAATAATATGGAGCTATTACGCGATCACTATTTCGCTCATTCTTTTTATGTCATTCCTTTTATTCCTTGCTTAATGCCCTATAGTCAAGCATATGAAAACTTGGGAAACCAATTTTTTAGTCTTGAAGGCATCTTTTGTGGCTTTAGTGCCATCATAAAAATAGAAGAAAGAATGAAAGATGAAGAGAAATCATAAAGAAAAATAAAAGAGAATTATGGAGAATGTGTTTGACATTTTTCCGCTTCATTTTCTACCTAAAAACTAACTTTTTCCAATATTCCAGATATTATCTTTTAAACAAATCAAAATTGCTAAATAATATGGTTGTGAATAAGCCTCATAATTGAATTGAAACCACTGTAGTGAATCTAGCTTTAGGTATATGATCCCACTTTATACATTACAACAATATGCCATCTTTCTCCAAAATTCATGGCTTTAATAAATAGTTTCAATTTGATCTAATCTTCACTTTTCATTTCCTAAAAAAAATAATATTAATTTCATAATTATGCACCAAAATCATTCCAAAACAAAAAGATACAAGTCCAGTTAATATAATCAAATCACATCTTATCAAATTCTCCCACACCGGACTTATGCTTATCCTCAAATATACAATAATTCAATATATTAATCATTCTCATACCAACCTCTCATTTTCTTTCGTGTTATCCAAAAATATCCCAAAAGCTAATACATATTAAAGGTTTAAGACAAAATGGCAATTAAGAGAACAAGTACTCATAGGACAAAGTTTTAAAACAAAAAACATACTGTCTCATCAATTCCATTAAAATCAAATGAAACAAGGCTTGACACCCTCTTATGGATTTCACTATATATACTCAAAGTGCTTAGGTTTCATTAAGCTCTCAAATCAAAGCATAACAAGTTGTTTTTATAAGCTTGCTTATAAATCATATCTCTACTGCTAACAAAATTGAATTTAATGCATAAATTAAAGGGACTTTACAAGAGTTGTAACATAACTTAGGTAAAGGTGTGACAAAAAGAAATTTTTAGGTTAAACAAGTTAAAGAAAATCATACAAACTTATCCACTCAAGTTTTAACTCAAAATCAATCCTAAAATTCACTTGATTTAAATTGCATCCTTTCAATCACTTATCTTTTTTTCTTTGTTTCTTTCTATTTTCTTTCTTGTTTTCTTAACAACATCATCAAAGAAGAGATTTTTTTTACTATACTTCTCCCCCAATCTATAAACTAAACAAATCAAAACAATGTAACCTGAATCAATTATTTTACTTTTCATTGAAATAGTCAAAATCTAATGCAAGCAAGCTTTATATAATTCCTTCAATTTAAGGATTCAAAATTATTAAGGATATCAATAAAAAAAGGATAAAAGTGGCTTGGAACAATGTTAGTAAGCAAAAAAAAAAAAAAGATCAAGGCTCAAATTGATTATCTAGGAGTAAAAATTAAGGTAGATTTTTAAAGTAAAAAATTGTTACACCTAAGTGTCACTATCATCTTCATGCATAAATTCACCAAAAATGTGATCTCAAAATGTATTCAAAAGTAAGTTATAGTATAAACAATCCATGTTTGATAACATAAACCATAAAGAAAAGTGTATTAAACTCTAAATTAAATAATTGAGACAACTAAAACTATTCAATTTAGTTTTCATGTTTATAATAAGTTAAATATGCAAATTTATAAATAACATATTCGCTACTTGTACCAAACATTGATGACAATCAAGGATCAGTAAATTCGTAAATAGCTAAAGAGTAATCAACATCAATTAATTTATCAAATCAACAATAACAACAATAATACCCAATGAAAGTCTCGTTAAAACATGAGCTCTAGAGAGGTCCATTAGTACTTAGCCTTACCCCTATCAAATAGAGAGGTTGTTTTCGATAAAACCACATGTAACGCAAAATAATGATGGTACAAAATATAAATAATTACATATAAATAAAAATGTAAAAATATGTAATACAATACATAACACAAAATATATAGACTATAATAACAATTAACAATAAAAGATAAAATACGTAAATAAATACATCAACTAGAGAAAAGACAAGTAGAAGAATAAATTAAATCAACAATTATAAGAAAGTAATTATACTGAGTAAGACATTAAAAAAAGCTAACTATAAAATGAAAGAGTCAAAGGAAATTGTTTAAAAGACTTAAGAGAATAAGAAAGACCTCTTTAAGTGAGTACCCTTATTCGAATCCTAGTATCCCAAAATATGATAACTGCAATTATGCTAATTAAATTTAAAGAGACTTTTTTTCTTAGAGTTACATGAATCAAAAGCATGTAAAGAAATTCAGGAAATATAAACCTGGGTTTGATGTTCTATACTATTGCTCTATGTAGTATATCAAATCAATCATTATTAATTATTCATGAAATAAAATACAAAACAAGAACTACTTAAATTGAAAAAAAAATATAGGTTTATAACAAAATCTCACAAGGTTACAACTAGATTTTTGAATCATCTTGAATTACAAAATTCAGATTTAGCCACTCATAACTTTGGTTCCATTAGAAAAATAGAAGAAAGAATGAAAGATGAAGAGAAAACACAAAGAAAGAAAGAGAGTTATGCAAAAGGTGTGTGACTCTTTTTCTTCTTCTTTTTCTACCCAAAAACTAACTTCTTTTAATATTCTAGATATTATATTTTAAATCAATAAAAAATCTAAGGTTGGAAACAAGTCTCTTAATTGAACTAAAAGTCTTGTAATGAATCTGACTTTAGGCGTGATCTCTCCTTATCTACTGCAACAATCTATCATCTTTTTCCAAAATTCACGATTTTAACAAATAGTACTCCAATTGATCCAATGTCCACTTTTCATTATCAATCCAAAATAAAAGACCTAAGTCCAACTAACATAATCAAATCACATCTTATTAAATCTATCCAATTTTGGATAATAAATGGGTAAGCCCTATTCAAGTTATTCTGAAAAAAATGGCATCATAACGATAAGAAATCAAAGGAATAGATTGGTGCCCACTCGAGTTCAAAATGGGTGGCATATATGTATTGATTGTAGAAAATTAATTGTTGTAACTGATAATGATCATTTTCATTACCGTTTATTGATTAGATATTAGAAAGGCTAGTTGTTTGAACTTCCAACTATTTTCTAGGTAGCTTCTCAAGATATTTTTATATTTCAATTGATTGGAAGATCAACAAAAGATGACTTTCACATACTAGTTTGGGACCTTCACATACCGACAAAAGACATTGTGAGCTTCTAGCGTATCGACTACTTTTTAAAGTTGTATGGTAAGTATATTTTTAGATTATGTCGAAGATATTATAGAGGTTCTCATAGATGAATTTACCATATTTGGAGGTTCATTCAATAACTATTTACATAATCTGGCACTTGTGTTGCAAAGATGTATAGAAACTAACTTTGTTTTAAACTTTGGAAAATGTCATTTTATAGTGGAACAAGGTATTGTTTTGGGTTATATAGGTTCAGCTAGAGGGTTTAGAGGTAGATAAAGCTAAAATCGATGTTGCTCAGTCTCTTCTTTACCTTATTAATGTTTAAAAATTATGTTCTTTTCTTGGACATATAGGTTTTATAAAAGTCTAGGCCTAGCTCGAGCCTTATTTTTCTAAACTATATATATTTTTATTGCAAAAATTTAAAATCTAATTTGGTATACAAATGAAAATTTCACCAACAACTACCGACATCAGTTAACAACATCGCTTAAAATAGTGTTAGAATCACCTTTTGTGGAATGACAATAACAATAACTTATTGGTTAATAACACCCTTATAGTGGTGTTAAGATGAGGTTTCTAAGCCTCTCCCAATAACTAAAAATAATTTATTAAAAGTATAAATCTTAAACTAAAGAACAATCCATAAACTAGAGATGTCAATGGCGAGCCATTGGCCGGTGGATCGGCCCGCAGCCCGGCCCACCGATGGGTCGTCCGGCCCTTGATCTGTTCATGGCCCGGTGAGCCACAAGTGGGCCGGGCCGGCCCCGGGCCGTCTATATTTTTTTAATTAAAAACAATACAAAACGACCCGTGGCCCACCCATGGCCCATCAAATCTGGGCCAAAAATGGGCTGAGCCAGGCCGGGCCGGAATTGCTATCCCTACCATAAACAAACACTACAAGAAATTTTGGTTTTAGTTCTATCGATAAACAAATTTGGCGACAGAAATTATCGACGGAACCAGTCGCCAGAGAAGCAGCCATAGGTAAAATCTAGAGACAGATAATTCTAATTCATCGCAAATTTAGCGACAGAAAATGTCAATTTTGTCGGTAAATTTAGTGACGAAACACATTAATTCCGTTGATACATTTAGCGAAGGAATTTTGCACATCCATTAGAAAATTTAGTGGCCATAAATTATTTGTCCATCGATAAATTTTCGTATAGAATATTCTTATTCTGCTGGTAAATATACCTATAGATAAACAATGTTTGTTGTTGTCATTCTTTCGGTAATTTTTACCTACAGACAAATAATGTCCGTCGCTAAATTTTCTGATAGAAATTGTCATTGCGTTGGTAAATTACCGACAAAATATTGTAATTCCATCGGGAAATTTATCTATGATAATTTCAACCACCATTTATCATTTCCTTCTTGAGTTTTCTGTTGATAATCTTTTGATTTTTTTACATTTAAACTGTTTGTACAATAATAAATATCTTGAAAATAACTGTAAATTAAGAATTCATACAAAATTACTTAAGAGTAGCAAAACAATTACATTCACTTATCCATCTAAGTTAGGTAGTCGGTGAAGGCAGATGCTCTGACTGTTACGATGAGGTGCTATCCCTCCCCTTCAACTCATCCACCTCATGATGGAGTTGTGCTATGTACTCCATTAGCTTCTATACTGTGCTCTTAAGTTGAATGACTCTCTCATTTGATACTGACCGCCTATTAGATGCAACTGTACTGGACATGGAGGATTGTGAATAACATGTGTTTACAAATGAATTTAAGCCGAAGATCCTTCCACGGTGGTCCCTACCACCCATTGCATCAAGATATGTATGACTCTCATCAACAATTTCAAAGTGTTGAGACTGTCGTTGAATACTTTCTTGTATTTGGTCATATCATT
>JANZXP010022573.1:0-13260 GCA_027576715.1 Erythroxylum flavicans
TTCACACTTCAAATTAAGCATTACAACAAATTTTTATTACAACAATTACAACAAAACATTACAACAATCATAAGGGGAATTTTATCGAACACCTCATAGGCAATGTGTATAATCTCTAACTAATCACAAAGCAAATGCATTTTTCCATTATTTACCAACAATAACACTTGTAAACAAAAAATCAACCAATAATGACAAGAAAAACGACATACAACAACAATAATCACACAAAAACCAATCACCCAAAATACGCACGGTTCATATATAAAAGTTTCATTTTTTGGAGAAAAAATACACCCAATAGAGATCTTATTGGAAAACGACGCATGATAGACTAGAAAATGCTCAAAAAATGATAGTGGAAGTAAGGAAAATTGCCCAAAACCAAACGACAACGACGGAGGAGAGAAGAAAAAGAAAATGGGGGGTTTTAATCGGGTTAAAGATGAAGAACCA
The DNA here is from genome assembly GCA_027576715.1 of Erythroxylum flavicans. Taxonomy (NCBI): domain Eukaryota; kingdom Viridiplantae; phylum Streptophyta; class Magnoliopsida; order Malpighiales; family Erythroxylaceae; genus Erythroxylum; species Erythroxylum flavicans. Next base: position 457 of record JANZXP010022573.1, read on the forward strand.
AACGACGCGTTTGGTTTAAACCAAACAACATCGTTTTTATTTATTAACAAGTCGACATTTACCGATGGAAATAAAATTCCATTGGTATTTAAATTCACCAAATATTAACTGCAACATCTTGCCGCTTAATTTTGTGACGGAACAAATAGTCCGTCAGTAAACTTGATATCAATTTAATGACGGACGCTATTATAGCGGTAAATACAAAAGCTGACCCAAACTCACTGACGGAATAGTTGCCGTCAGTAAATGTCCGAAGTTATTTAATTGCGGGAAGCATTCCCGTAATTTTTATCGAAGGTAATGGCTATGCCATCGCTATATGTCATCAGAGATTTTGCCCAAAATTCCTTCCCTCTAATTTTACATATGACAATTGTTTCGGTCGCTATATCTAAACTTTGACGACGTATGTACTGATGATCTTTTGAATTCTGTAGGTAAATAGCTACAGTTTTTATTCCATGGGTAAAATTTCGATGCTAATTTATGATTTTCTTATAGTATGCATGTGCTTGAAATTAGGGTTCTGAAAATTTTTCGAACATCGAATTGGTCTCTTTAGTGTCTAGTATGCTAACTTATTTATCTAGACGATGGCCATCAAGATAATTTTGTCATATGCCAAAATTGTTTAGATAAATTTGAGATGACCTAGGGATATTATAGATGACTAATTTATGTACGGGAATTTTGGAAACCCTAGGTTTTAATTTATAATTAATCTAAGTAGAGCATAGCATTTCTAGTGTGACTAGAGAAAAGGGCATATAAACTAGGATTAAAGTATTTAATCTAAACATCAAAATAATTGAATTTTAGGGTTCCTAATCAAATCATATTCATAATTTGGATTAGTCAAGACTAACATTAGTACCCGATTAAGTTCAAGAGTTAAATTGAATTAAGAACTTTAGATGCATAGTTAAGTCGTAATCTAAATTGAGCCTCCTTTGTGTAACACATGCATTAGATGCATTTTAAGGGTAGTTATGGACATAGGCTCAATTCAATTAAGTTTTACATAATTAAAATTTATATGTGATATACATAATCAAGATCATCCAAGTATTGATGAGACCAAAGGACAAATCCCCCATCCAAAATAGTAGGACTTACGCCTTCCATTGATATGGCAAGAAAAGTTCTTTTAGAGTTGGGTTGTTGGGCAAACCCAAGCCCACTCTACATGAATATGTTTAAACCATGAAAATTAAATTTTTAGATTAATGGGTTAGTCCTAACTGAAAGCATTGATTTGTTGGGCAAACCTAAGGTCAACGTGGATTGAGGCAAAGTTGGGTTATATACATGGGATGTATACAAATCAAGAGTTGATGACCCAATGAGTATGCTAAATCAACAGTTGATAGCTGCATAATTGAATGCAATTGGTACGAATGATACCTACTGATTGACCTAAGGTGGGTTTTTGGGCAAACCCAAGGTCATTCTTGGTGATATCAGATATTGATCCATTAGGAAAACTATAAGTTTTCTCAAATTCGCAGTGAGGGCTATGGATTTGAGTAAGAATAATGAGACTTATCATGCATATGATTAAAGTCCTCATCGATATGCATTAATGTGCATTCTAACACTTTCTCTCGTTCTTCTAGGTTATTGAGTCGCCATGATGTCTTCTAGTGTGAACTTATGCTCCCTATTAGATTCTAGCAAACTCACGGAATCAAACTTCTTAGATTGGCTACGAAATTTGAGAATTGTTCTCAAATCTGAAAAAAAAAAGGATATGTTCTAAAGGAACCACTTTTCGATCCCCTTGCTACTGATGCATCTGATGAAGATCTGGTAGCTTATAAGAAGCTACTAGATGATAGCAAGTTAGCTAGCTGTATAATGCCGACCTCTATGTCGCCAGAATTGTAAAAGTAGCATAAGACTATGGATGTTCATACCATAGTCTACCATATGAGGGAACTGTTTGATGAGCAAACTCGATTTGAAAGGTTCAAGATCTCGAGGTTGCTTTTCCATTGTAAGATAGCTAAGGGATCATCTCTAGTGCGGTATGCATTGAAGATGAATGGATATATTGAGAGGTTAGGCAGTTTAGGTTTCATTATAGATCATGAATTAAGCATAGACTTGATTCTGACTAGTTTGATCGACTGTTATTCATAATTTATGTTTAACTATTATATGAATCAAATATCCACAACAATACCTGAGCTGATTAATCTTCTCAAAATAGCTGAGAAAATTGTCAAGGAAGATAATAAGGCTGTGATGTTGGTGGACTTTACTTCTGGTTCTAGAAAGAAGAATCAAAAGAAGAAGTTCAAGAGGCCAGTAGGAGGTGTAGCCAAGAAGAAGTCAAAAGAGACAACTTCAAAGGTGATATGCTTATATTGCAACAAGGAAGGACATTGGAAAAGGAACTGTAAAGCTTATCTAGAGTCACTAAAGAAGAAGAAGGCATTAGACGCCCCACCACCTACTTCAGGTAAGATATTTGTCATTGCGGTTAATACTATTTCGGAATATAACATTTGGCTATTAGATACCAGATGTGGCTCAAACATATGTGTTGATATGTAGTGTCTCAGGGATAGTAGACCGCTCAAAAAGGGAGAAATGGACCTACGTGTGGGAAATAGAGCAAGAGTTACTACATTAGCCATAACGGCATATGTTTTGTATCTTCCTAGTAGACTAGAGTTAATTTTGGAAAATTTCTATTATGTACTTGTTGTGACTAAAAATGTTGTATCTGTTTTATATCTTAATAAAGCGAAATTTCATTTAACTTTTTCAAGTAATGGTTCTTGAATTAAGGTGAATGAAATGTTGTATGATACTGCTACATTGTGCAATGGAATTTACATATTAGATATGCCTAATCCAATTTTAAATATCAACAACAATAAAAGACAAAAATGAGATAACCTAAAATCATCTTACTTATGGCATTGTCAACTTGGCCATATAAGTGAGAAACGCATGATTAAGCTACACAAATAGACTCCACTTTACACATCACAACATAATGGTGTGGCTAAAAGGAGAAACCGAACCTTGTTAGATATGGTAAGGTCGATGATGGGCTTAACAGATCTACTAAAATCCTTTTAGGGTTATGCACTCAAGACTGCTATTTATGTAACAAACAGAGTTCCTTCAAAGGCAGTTGAAGTTACTCCGTATGAGATATGGTTTAACAAAAGGCCTTATCTTTCTCATATGAAGGTTTGGGGCTGTCCAGCTTATATGAAGTAGATTCAATCAGACAAGCTTGAAGCGAGATCTAATAAATGTTTGTTTTTAGGATATCCTAAAGAAACAATTAGATATCAGTTTTATAATGCTTTAGAGTAATTGGTGTTCGTCTCAAAGCATGTTGTCTTTTTAAAGGAAGAATTTCTTCTAAGAGAAGATAGCGGGGGAAAAATTGAACTTGATGAAGTTCATAATGCTCAAACATAAATGAATCAATTGCCTAAACCCAAAATTGTTATTTATGGAGATGAGATAATAGTTGAAACTTTTGACACACAAAATGTTCATAGATGTTGGGTCTTGATTTTTCTTAGGATTTATTTTATTAAATTATCAAGCATGAAAATATGTTAAAATTCATGAATTAGAAAATTTTTTGGAGTTTAATATGGTCTAATATTTTTTTCGTATGTTTGCATGAATGAAAAGTATAGAATTAAAATGAAGATAAGGAGATAGTAGGAATTAGATTTAATAAGGAAGGGTAAGATTAGAAAGTTAAAATTTTGTCTTAAACTAATAAGGCAAAAAGGAGAAGAAAAGGAGTCATAGGAGTTAAGAAATAAAAAGAAAATGAGAGTCGTGGAAGTAACTAGAAGGAGAGAAGAAGAAATCGAAGCATAGAAAAGGGAAGAAGGAAAGAAAGAAAAAGGAGAAAGAAGAAGGAAAAGGTTCAGGTGAGCTTTTAGGTATTCTTTACCTATTCTTTTGGTTTTGATAGATGAAGGAAGTAGAGAAAATAGGTTTTATGTAATGAAAATGAAGAGAGAAAGAAGAGGAATAAGAGAACTATGTTCTTAGATTTCATTTATGAACTTAAGTAAATCTTAGTTCTTTGAGTTAGAGAAATAAAAAATAGATCAAGCTTAAGCTCATTCATGGATATTTAGGTTTAAGGAAAGCTTCATTCGTGTGTGTTGATTGAAATAAAAAATATATGTTTGAAGGGAATTAATCTAGTTGAAGTCAAGAGCAAGGAGAAGAGCAAACTTGATCCTGGAAGTATCAAGTAAAATAAGCGGGTAATATGTTTACGGTCTTGTGATGATGAGCAAAAACATTTGTATGTATGATTGTATAAATTTTTTTACTGACTCATTGTGAATGTGGGAAAAACATTATCTGATTTTATATCATGTTTGTTTGTAAGAATTGTGTTGCTTTATATTAAGGAAAAACAGAAACTTAAGAAGTATGAAAAATATGATTTTGACATGTATGCATCTGAAATCTACTTATGTAGGTAAGAGAGATACCATTTCATTTGTCATGTGCAACATCAACTTAAAGCCTTTTCACGACTGTTCGCTTATCACATATGAGCTCTCAAAAATGGACTCATTTTGTTCATGGTGTAAACTTCAGTTTCGCCATTTCGTTCTATGGGATTCTCTCGAGCCATTTTGTTTGTGCATTGCATCTTGAATTGTTAGACATGGAGCATATTTGAATGATATTTTGTGATGATTGAATGAAAAAATATGAGCTGAATTATGTGGTAATGTGATCAGATATACATGAAAGTCTTAATTTTTGAATGTGATATGCTAATTCTAACATGTGGTTTATAAATATGTAGTATTATATATATATATATATACTTGATTATGTGGGGTTCATTATCATTCGCTATAAACGTATTAGTCACTGAGCTTCCTAGCTTACCCCACTATTTTTCCACTCCTCAGGTGAAGAAAAAGTAGATCAACATTAACCTTGCAAAATTTGGCAGACTTCAAGGATTTTATCATTTATAACTTAACTAGGTAGTTTAGAAACTTTTGACGCTTAGAATCATATCAAGCATGGGCACCCATGGACATGTTTTGCATTTCGATACTAATGTGGTTTTTGGGATTTGTAATTTAAAGATGTTTGAGGACTCTGTTTGTTGAGAGTTGACAGAAAAAGTTACAGAGATTCTCCTATGTACGTGGTAAAATGTTCTGTTCTGTCAAAATGTTAATTTGGCTTGCAGTGAAATTATTGTTGTGTGATGGCTTTTGGGATGGATTGTCTTAAGTAAAATTGTTTAAACTGGAAGTTGTATGTATGGAATTGAAAGTTGGATTCCATTTTTGTGGTTGTAGTTACTGGTTTTACATATATATATATGAACAGATGAGAGCAAATAATGGAATAAGGGTTAATATGCAATCTGAAAATTCAAGGAGTAAACTGCACTAATCTACGCAAAATTAGACAAAATTTTCTTCATCAAAATTGTAGATCTTTTTTGTAGCTTTCTAACGACATAAAGTTTGTAATTTTTGGATTTCTGGGTTGAAAGTTATGATGGTTTGAAGGGAGCGAGAGCGACTGGAAAGTCGCAATCATGCACCGATCGCGACTCTCTTCTTCATTTTCTTCTCCCTAACGCCCGTGCATGGTTCACGCACTCCTGTAACTTCTTTGTTCTTCTCTCACCCCTGTGCATGAATCCCTCATCCCCATGACCCTTTTATTTTTCCCTCATGCCCGTTATTTTCTTCCCACATGCCTATGACATTTTGCTTCTCTCTCACGCCCGTGCATCAATCACTCACACCCGTGAGTTTTAGTTCAAATGTCGTGAGTGTGACATTTGTATGTCATGCTCGTGACATTTGCATGGGTTGGTCCGAACAAAATAACTTTGTTAAATGAAATTCTTTAATTTATTCTTCATTTTGACCCCAATTGGTGTTATTTTTCTTATAATTTATTATTAATTGTTTATTTTAGAAAAATCCCACCATAAATTTCCTTTATCTAAATTTTATTTTAATTCTATGTTATAATTTTATTTTATTGAAATGTTCCTTAAATTTATTTAATTATTATTTTATTAAATCTCAATTGTGGCGCGTAGTCACCATAAAATTCAAATCGAGACCCGGGCCCAATAGTAAATTAAGTACGATACGTAATGTTCTAGAGAGATATGGATTTCTCATAAGTGAACACAATGACGTATTGCTCGTAGAGGACGATAAGTGTACAACCTATTATGAAGAGTTCAGAATATGAAAAATGGCTTCAAGCCATGAAGTTTGAAATGGATTCCATGTATGAAAACCAAGTATGGACTTTGGTTGACCCACTCGAAGGGTTAAAGCCCATACGTTACAAATGGATTTTCAAGAATAAAATCAACATGTGATTACTTATAAAGTGAGACTAGTTGCTAAAGGTTATCATAGAAGACAAGGAATTGACTATGACGAGATATTTAGCCCTGTAGCTATGCTTAAATCCATTAGAATGCTCCTAGCCATTACTGCTCTTGAAATATGGTAGATAGATGTGATGACAACTTTTTAAATGGAAACCTAGTTAAGGATGTATATATGATACAACTTAAGGGCTTCGTATCAAGAGACAACAAAAAGGTATGTAAGCTTTAGAAATCAATTTATGGATTGAAGTAAGCATCTAGGAGTTGGAACATCTTATTTTATGGGACAATCAAAAGGTTTGGTTTCTTACAAAATCATGAAGCTTGTGTGTACTCTAGGTTAGTTGGAGTGACATTTTACTAATAGGAAATGATGTTTTAAGTTTGCAATCAGTCAGAGTTTGGTTGTCTCGTAATTTTTTTATGAAAGATCTTAAAAAAAAACTTATATATTTGGAATAAAGATCTATAGAGATAGATCAGGGAAGTTGATAGGTCTTTCACAGTCAACGTATATAGAAAAAGTGTTAAATAGGTTTAACATGAAGCAGTCCAAGAGAGAGTTTCTTCTCGTGACTCGAGGGATAAAACTCTCGAAATCCATATGTCCCAATACACAAGATGACATAACTTGCATGAGTATGTAAGCTTCGGCCATAAGATTAATCATGGTGAGGTTCACTGGGTGGCTGTCAAGAATATCCTAAAGTACTTAAGAAGAACTAAGGATGTATTCTTAATATATGGAAATGGAGATCTTATAGTGAGTGGGCATACAGATACTAGTTTTCAATCTGACTAGGATGACTCTAAATCCCAGTCAGGTTATATTGTCACACTAAATAGTGGAGCAATCAGTTGGAAGAGTTCCAAATAAGAGAGGACTCTAGATTCGACGACTGAGTCAGAGTACATTTGCAGTTTTGGAAGCGACAAAAGAAACTGTTTAGCATATACAAATGAAATATGAACTAGAATATATCAAAAATAGCATATGTACTCAATTTATTTGTTCTAGGGTATGAAAAGTTTAAAATGTTCATTATGTGAATTGTAACATGTTTAAGTCTTGAATTTTAGTATGATTAATTACAAGTAGTAAATTTGGAATTAATTATATAACTGGAAAATTAAAGGATTATAATGTATATTTGATCTAGGAAAAATGCCAAGTGATAAGATAAATTGATACAGGAAAATTAGAATGATTAAGCCTATAATTGAGTGACATTTGACATTACTCATTGTAGGAAAAATAGACTAGTAAGTTGATGACAAATGACATTGATTAATGGACAAATGACTACTGTACTTAAATGACATGTGACCTAGCTTTAATGGTAACATATCACAGCACCTATACTTGATAAATGTTGATCATGCCTTTAGACTTGTGGCTATTTCATTAGATGACACCTACCACCTTAGGTGTAACATTCAGCAGGAGCAAACTTGTTTAAGCTCATTTCTTATTCTTTCTTCTCTCACTCACATCACCGAAACTCTCTTCGTTCACCCCCTAAACTTGCTTATGGTTATGCCTAATTCTTGCACAAAGAATCCATGTTTTAGCCTCACAAAGTTAAGTAAAAGATCAACTTGAAATTGCCTTACTAAACATAGTTGAAATCCATCTAAATTTTACCTTGAATGTGGGATGTTTCTTCTTGCTGGGTGTACTAGATTAGCTTGATCTTTTGACCAGGAATTGAAGTTAAATATGTAAGGAAATTATTAGTGTCTATAGCATGTCATGATAGAGAATTGATGATGGTGAATTAGGATGAATTACGTATGATGTTAATGATTAAACTGTGCTGGAATATGTTAGCTATAGTGTTTTCAGTGAACATGCATCTGTATTTTATCCATATCTTGATCTATAGATATTAAAATGGGAATATTTATAATTTATATTAAACTAGATACGTTACAATTTTTATGAAGTAATAAAATTTTAGTTCTATTTTTAAGGGTTAGAAAATTTGGCTTGAAATTGAGTACTGGGTATTGTTGCAGTGTGCGAATAGTCTGTATTATTTAGGGTATAACTCGCAGAATACTGAACCTAACTGCATGAAATTAATGTAGTTAGAAACTTAAGACATATAAGCACATTTATGTAGAAGGATGTATTGCCTAGATGCCTCATTTGTTATGGAAAAAAGGCGATGAAAACTGATCCAAAAATCTATCTTGAGCAAATATTTGAAAATTAGATCTGTATTTTGACCTATTTTACATATCTTTAGGGCATGAATTTAAAGAAACTCAAAGAATAAAAGTTGTATATCTAGGTCTTATATCGAGTCCTGTGAAAGTTACTTGATCAAATAGTGACTAGAGCTTAAGTTATTCTTGTTTTCCTATTACTGCTTATGACAGACCCCACTTGCCTTAAAGCAAGTTTGACATATCCCTCATTCTCATCCCTGCTAGGTGACCCTTAAAACTCTTTTGAGACAGTGTCTTTGTAAACGGATCAGCAAGGTTTTACTCAGTGGGAATCTTTACCACATCCAGCTCTCCACGTTGTATTATCTCCCTTATGAGATGATATTTTCGCTCAATATGTTTGGCAGCCTTGTGATTCTGAGGTCCTTTAGAATTAGCCATTGCGCCTCTATTACCACAATAATGTGTAATGGATTTTTCTACCTCTGGGACTACTCCAAATCATTTAGGAACTTCTGGAGCTAGATTGCTTCCTTTATTGCTTCACAGGCAGCAATATACTCAGCCTTCATAGTCAAATCAGCAATTCAAAATTGCTTGACACTCCTCCAGACTATAGCTCCACCTCCTAAAGTAAATATAGAACTAGGAGTTAATTTCCTTAAATCAACAATTAATTGGAAATCAAAATCCCTATATCCTATCATAATAAGATTACTTTCATAGTAATCAAGCATTAAGTTTTTCATCCTATGAAGATTTTTAAGTATACACTTAACCGCATTCTAATTTTTCATTCTTAGATTAGACTGAAATTTGCTTACTAGTCCCACTACGTAATAGATATCTGGTCTAATGCAAAGCATTACATACATCAAACTTCCAACTGTTGAAGCATATGGATTGTTATGCATGCGTTCAACCTCCTCTTAGATTTTAGGTGTTTGTTCCTTTGAAAGTTTGATTCCATGTCTACTAGGTGTGAAACCCCTCTCAGAATCTTACATGGCGAACTTATTGAGCATATTCTCAATGTAGGTTAACTAAGGCAAGGTTATCTGTTTGTTCTTACGATCCCTTATAAGTTTGATCCTAGTTAACCTCTCCCAAAGCCTTCATTGAAAACTGTTCATTAAGCCATCCCTTAATCGTAGATAACATTCTCACATCATTCCCAATAAGCAGAATATCATTAACATACAGGATTAGGAAAGTAACCTTACCTTTTTATGTTCTTTGATAAACACAAGGCTCATCTAGGTTTTGTATGAACCTATAGGTTTTGATAGACTTATCAATCCTAATGTTCCAAGACCTAGATGCTTGCTTAAGTTCATAAATGGACCTTTGCAACTGGCATACCTTGTGCTCATTTCTTAGCTCAATGAAACCTTCTAGTTGGGCCATATAAATGGTCTTCTCAAGATCGCCATTAAGAAATGCTGTCTTGATATCCATTTTTCATATTTCATAATCGAAATAGGCTGATATGGCTAAAAGAATCCTGATAGACTTCAGCATGGAAACCAAAGAAAAAGTCTCCTCGTAGTCTATACCCTCTTTTTTAATATAGCCTTTGGCTACCAATCTAGCTATAAAGGTCTCTACCTTTCCATCAGATCCTCTTTTCCTTTTGTAGATCCATTTACACCCTATGACTTTTATACCTGGTGGTAGATCTACAAGGACCCAAACTTACTAAAATCTATTTTTGATTCCATCGCCTTGAGCCATTTTTTTGCATCAACATCATTAATAGCCTGAGTATTCATAATGGAATCCATTTCCTCTTAGTCTGAGATGGCAATTAAGCCTTCTCCTAGATCTAGATACCTATCTGGCTGTCTCACAACCCTCCTACTGCATCTAGCCACAATTTGATGTTCAGGTTGTACTTTTGATTCAACTCTTGAATCCACTTTCACATCTTGTTCTATTATATCCATATCAACTCTTGGTTTGGATGAAATAGCTATCTCCTTTAGTACTACTTCATTTCTTCCTTTGTGATTTCTTATAAACTCTTCCTCTAAGAAGGTCGCATTTGTTAACATAAATACCTTCCTATCCTGAGGATTATATATATAGTACCCTCGAGTTCCCGTAAGATATCCTAAAAATAAACATACTTCTGACCTTAGTTCCATCTTTGTGGATTTAGACTTTAGACCATGGGATGGGTAGCCCCAAATCCCTAAGTTCCTTATTGAAGGTACTCGGCTAGTCCACAACTCCCTAGGTGTTTTAAGCACTGATTTGGATGGAGTAAAGTTAAGAAGATATGTTACCGCTTGTATGGCATATCCCCATAACGATTCTACAAGCCTAGCGTAGGACATCATTGATCTTACCATTTCCAATAGTGTCTTATTTCTCCTCTCAGTTAGACCATTCTGTTAAGATGTTCGAGGAGCTGACAAGTTGGAAACAATTCCATTGTCAATTAAATATTGCTGGAACTCTCCAAGTAAGCACTCACCACCTTGATCCAATCGAAGTTATTTTAATGGCTTAGCTAGTTACTTCTCAGCTTCGGGTTTAAATTCTTTGAACTTATCAAAGGATTCATTCCTTTTATGCATCAAATACAAATAGCCATGTCTTGAGTAATTGTCTATAAAAATTATGAAATATTCATAACCTCCTCTAGCTTGCACATTCATGGGCCCACACACATCAGTATGTACCAGGTCCAACGTGGATTCAGATCTGTTTCCTTTAGAAGGAAATGAAGCTTTGGTCATTTTTCCTTCAATACAAGATTCACAGGTTGGTAATGGATCACTATTGAAGCCCATAAGGATCTTATCCTTTACTAACCTGTCAAAATTTTTTTGATTAATATGACCCATTCTTAAGTGCCATGGATATTTTAAATTAATGCTAGAGTCATTAAATTGTCTTAGTTGTATCAATTATATGGTGTTTAGTGAGCCTGACATAGGTTCTATAAAGAACAATCCTTGTTTAATTAACGCATCATAAATAAAATCCTTATTCTCATATATTGAAACAACTTTTCCAAAATATAAGGAATAACTAGATTTTATTAGATAAAAAACATAAATCATGTTCCTTATAATCACTAGCATATAATAAACATTATTTAAATATATCCTATGACCACTACGAAAGTCCAAGATAACTACTGCCACTGATTCTGCTGAAACATAGGAACCATCTGCTATCTTGACTTAAAACTGACCTTTAGGAAGTCTTCTCTTTTGCTGGAACCCCTGCAATGAATTGCAAACATTGTTAGTGGCTCCTGAATCTAATATCTAAGAAACAAATAAATCTGCCACATTTGTAGCTCCTAGCAAACTTAGGAAAACCCATATCTTGTTTGCTTTTGAGGGACTCAAGGTAGATTGGACAGTTTCTTTTCCAGTGGCCCATCTCATCACTGTGGAAACACTTTCCTTTGATGTTCTCTTTGGCCTGCTTTTTCCTAGGTTTGGCCTTGACCCCTATTTGGGCCTTCTTTTTGATTGGGACCCTTCTTCTTCTACTTGCCCTTACCCTTGGGCTTTGAAGAAGATGTTATATTAGCTTCAGGCCCATGAGCCTTGATATTCAATATCCCCTCAATACTCTGAAGGGTATTCATCAACTCACTTAGGGTGTAATCCTTGCTGTTGAGCTGATAGTCTAACTTAAACTACTGAAAAGAAGAGTTTAAGCTATTGATGATCATAATCATCTGTGTGTCCGCATCCGTATCTGCCCCAAGCATCTCAGCCTCAAAGACTGCAGAGATTACCTTCATCATGTAATCCCGCACCAGTTTACCAGGTTTTTGTCTGAGATTATGAAAGGTTTAGATAGCTTCCACTCTTATAGACCTAGTCTTCACACCAAACATCTCATGTACGTGATGGACCATTGAACTAGCAGTTTTCATACAAGAATTTGCTTTTACAACATGCCATTGATAGAAGCTAGAATATAACACTTAGTAGTCTTGTCAGCATTCTGCCAACGCTTATGTTTTTGGATTATCTCAGGAGTTGAATCTCCACCTAGAGGTGTAGGCTCAATTTCAGTTAACACCTATGAAATACGTTCATATTGAAGAACAATGTCAAGGTTACGTCTCCATTCATTAAAATTGTTTCCATTTTCCAATTTGTTATTTGTGAAGAGCAAGGTGACTGGATTCATTTTGTGGTTGATAATGTCTGAAAATATAAATTATTAAAACATGAGCATACTAGTCAACAATATTGGAA
>JANZXP010022620.1:0-13257 GCA_027576715.1 Erythroxylum flavicans
TTCACTTCAGCTACCCAGCAAGACTTGGGTTTTCCAAGGGTCTACTACTATATTTTATTCACTAACTTTTATTTCTGGATTTTGCATTATCCATTGACCATTAGAACTTATACTTCAATAATTGAATATTTAATTTCAGGAGGAGGGTGAAATAGAGATTCTTTAATCTCTATAAAGAGGTATAGATTGGATGAAATGAGGAGAACATGAGAGTTAATGCCGACTGTTGGGATGAAGAATAAAAATGATAATTAGTGCTCTAAATGTTCTTATGAGTAACATGTTTCACAATTGAGGTATTTAAACATGATTAGGAATTGCCAATAAGTTGTTTTTGGCACGTGTTCTTTCTTTTTATGTGTAACGTTTGGCGTTTGCTTCTAGTTTCTGACCATTTAAAATGATGGCTTATACTGAAGTTGCGTTTGTTCTTATGTTCGTCAATCCAATTCCACCAGCCACTTGAGACATACACCTTATAAGCCAAACAAGCTCATATCTTTTAAACATTCATGTTCAGTTCTTTCTATAAAAAATGGCTTTCAACTTAGTATTCCATACCTACATGCTCAAGTGAAAGAATGTTGCTTCTTGGGTACAAATCTATAGATTAACCTAAATGTAAAAACAAAAATGATATCATTTTTAGATCGAACTCAAATCACATATAAAGGTTGAGTCAGTTTGAACTAGATATTACCTAAATCTAGTCCAATTCATTGATAACTTTATGTAATGTGATTGAAACTATAGTTTTATACATAATTTAGAAACTTTGGTATTAGAATCATTAATTTCAATAAATCCCTAATTAAGATAATAGAGTTTTAGTTACGACGAAAGCAGATTAGAAAAAAGAAAAAAAATCTAGGGTAAACTTGAACGTAACACAAACGCAACGCCAGAATGGCTCCTTCCACGTCAGCATGATTCCAGAACTTGAACGCTACTGGTCATATGTGGGGCACTAATCACGTGCAGCTCATCTCTAGGAACAATCATGCACACAATCCACAAAAGATATCCGACCACCAAAGACAAACGAAACTTGTCAATTTCTCATTGGTCATTGAGTCACATGTCCCTCCTATTTATTTTATTTGTAAGCAAGCGCCTATCAGTACATATTCGTACTCTTTTCGAGTAATACAATTACATCTCCATTTCTTTCTGTGTGAGCTGTCTTAAAAGATTTATAATTTGGTAAAAAAAATTAAAAATAGAAACTAATATTCCTTAAATAAATAACAATTAATGACAAATTGTTCATTCAGTTCAATCGTAAAAATCTTGAATTATCTAATTTTTTAGTTTAGTTTTCAACTTTTCCGTTTAATTTACTTTGTTTAAAACTGATTAATTTATTAATTAATCGGTTAATTTTTTAAACTGATAAATTCTTATAAATTAAAATAAATTAAATACTTTTCATTTAACGTTTTTAAATTAAAGTTCAAAATTTTAATTTACATCTATTTGTGGACTATGCTGGATCAGAGGAGAAGAATCATCCATCTGTAAGAAATCAGGAGCAATATCAGTATAGTGATAAGAATAGAATCAATGTAATTAAAACTTACCTTATATAGCTTGGTTCTAAACAGTATAATTAGACATTGTACATTACGGGAAAGATACAAGAAAATGGAATCAATCTTTCCACCAAATCAGTCCTCTGTTACTAGATTAATATGGTATCAGAGAAGTGTTCTTTGATCCTGAAGATCACTGTTTTGATTCATGCTGATCATCTACCTTTAGCCCACCCGGAAATACCTTTCTCAACCAGAAACACCAGCCAAAACTTTATCAGACAACCAGCAAGCCTAAACCAGAATAGAAATGGCAAATACAGAAGAGCTCACTTTGCAGATTGCCAATCTGCTTAAAAACAACACCAACGGACAGACAACACAATCAAACTCAGATAATTTGAATCTGGGAATGAAATTGGATGGGGATAATTATCCCCTTTGGGCCCGGTTAATGCGTGTAGCCATTGGTGGTAGAGGCCGGACTCAACACATCACCGGCCAGCCTCCCCCACCAGCAGACACTGATTCACAATTTTCAGCGTGGGAGCAAACTGATCTTATGGTGTTTTCTTGGCTCATCCAAAATATTGAACCAAGGCTAGTGAACAAGGTAGCAGAATATCCCACGGCAAAAGCGCTATGGGATGGACTTGCAATCACGTATGAGAGTGGAACAGACTCCCTGCAAATCTATGACCTCCATATGAAGGCCAACAAGTAGGTACAGGGGCAACAAAGTCTGGAGGAATACTGGAATGTAATACAAGCAATCTAGATGAGCATTGATAGAAGACAGCCCAACCCAATGGACTGTTGCGCAAATGGAACCACAAAATACAACAAAATCATTCAAGAACACCGATTATATCAATTTTTAGCTGGTTTGGATGAGAAATACGACAGTATCCGCAGAGACATCCTAAAGGCAGATCCTCTACCCTCAGTCGAATCCGCTTATTCTACGGTTCGACGGGAGGCCGCCAGGCTGCAAATAATGAAGCCGGCAACCAACCCAGAAGCAGATTCGTCATCCTTGGGCATCGGGACAGGTTTAATCGTAAAGGGGCCAGGAGAAAAACCCAGGTTGGAACCGGGACAAAGCACAGGGAAGGGACAAAGCAATCAGAGGCGCTCAGAACGGAGATCATCACAGCGCGAGGACAAATCCCATTTGACTTGCAGCCATTGTGGGATGAAGAAACATACCAGAGATACATGCTTCAAGTTAGTCGGATTCCCAGAATGGTGGGATGAAACCCACAGAACTCAAGTGACGAACCGGATCGGAAGTGGCAAGGTTGCCATTGGCGTGGGCATCCTTAAGGGCACCGACACTGCCAGTGGTAGCCATGGCAGCCAGGGAAACAATGGAAGCAGAATCGAAGGACGCAGAGGAGAGCAAGCAGCCGCGGGGGTGGCGGCGCTAGTAAAAGAAATTGACAACATGAAGGGTAAAATGAAAACAGGTATAGGGTTTGGATCAGATCCAAACCTTTTATTTTTTAACCGTAGGAAGTTTTGGGATGGTTGCCGACTTCATTATTTGGAGCCTGGCGGCCTCCCGTCGAATCGTAGAATAAGCGGATTTGACTGAGGGTAGAGGATCTGTCTTTAGGGTGTCTCTGCGGATACTGTCGTATTTCTCATCCAAACCAGCTAAAAATTGATATAACCGATGTTCTTGAATGATTTTGTTGTATTTTGTGGTTCCATTTGCACAACAGTCCATTAGGTTGGACTGTCTTCTATCAATGCTCATCCAGATTGCTTGTATTACATTCCAGTATTCCTCTAGACTTTGTTGCCCCTGTACCTGCTTATTGGCCTTCATATTGAGGTCATAGATTTGCAAGGAGTCTGTTCCACTCCCATACGTGATTGCAAGTCCATCCTATAGCGCTTTTGCCGTGGGATATTCTGCCACCTTGTTCACTAGCCTTGGTTCAATATTTTGGATGAGCCAAGAAAACATCATAAGATCAGTTTGCTCCCACGCTGAAAATTGTGAATCAGTGTCTGCTGGTGGTGGAGGCTGGCCGGTGATGTGTTGAGTCCGACCTCTACCACTAATGGCTACACGCATTAACCGGGCCCAAAGGGGATAATTATCCCCATCCAATTTCATTCCTACATTCAAATTATTTGAGTTTGATTGTGTTGTCTGTCAAATGGTGCTGTTTTTAAGCAGATTGGCAATCTGCAAAGTGAGCTCTTTTGTATTTGCCATTTCTATTCTGGTTTAGGCTTGTTGGTTGTCTGATAAAGTTTTGGCTGGTGTTTCTGGTTGAGAAAGGTATTTCCAGGTGGGCTAAAGGTAGATGATGAGCATGAATCAAAACAGTGATCTTCAGGATCAAAGAACACTGCTCTGATACCATATTAATCTAGTAACAGAGGACTGATTTGGTGGAAAGATTGATTCCATTTTCTTGTATATTTTCCATAATGTACAATGTCTAATTATACTGTTTAGAACCAAGCTATATAAGGTAAGTTTTAATTACATTGATTTTATTCTTATCACTATACTTGTATTGCTCCTGATTTCTTGCAGATGGATGATTCTTCTCCTTTGATCCAGCATAGTCAACATGTGCCACCGCAGAAATCCATAAGCAGAAAGAGGATTAAATATTTCGTAAACTTTTCGTAAACTTCTTCAGTATGAACAATATAAAATCAAGCAAAAACGAAATAACAAGAACACTAAAAATTTGTTAACGCAGTTCGGCACTCCTTGCCTAAATCTGCGGGGCCCTCACTTAAATCAAATCTTTCACTGAAATATAATAGGTTTACTCAAGTCTTTACAGAGCCTACACCACTCACCATTGACACTATCTCTCAATCTCACTATGTTAGGCCCCGTTTTCGGAGTCTAACTCCTATACCATAGCTGTTGCTCTGATACCATACATGTTAGGCCCCGTTTCCGGAGTCCAAGTCCTATTCGAAACATATATATCATAACCTAACATTTAATCGAAAAGCTCATAATTCATTACTGACAACCAACTCTCATCATCTATACATAATCCATATTTCATTAACATAAAAAATACAATGTTTTCACAAGCCATAAAGGCATTTCCAACCCAATACATCCATGTCTCAAAATATATAAGCTACTTAAACTAATAATACTTAAAATCTAACTAACTTCTTTATTGCTACAAAATCTAGCTTAAAAATACAAAAATGCAACTTGAATCGATGCCTTGACTCTCTTTACTTCATCATAGTCTTTAATCATCATGTGTAGGGCGACAGGAGGGGGTGAGCTTGACAGCTCGTGGGTAACAATTTATAATAAAAGATAAGTAAAAACTTTTGAAATCATTTTACTTGTTATTGAAAAACTTTCAAAGAGTTCATAAAGCACAACTTTTCTCAAAATTCTTGTCAAAATGCACAATGATGTAAATCATGTATATATTCATCATGTCAAACATATCAAATGCAATGCACATCAGAGTGGCTTGAGAGTTCCGTGGAACGAAACGGCGAAATCGAAGTTTACACCGTGGAATGAAACGAGTCCGATTTCTCAGGATCTCGTGGCCTAAAGCAGGCAGCTGGGAGAAGGCTATACGTCAACGTGCATGTGACTAACGAAACGAGTTTCTCTCTTGCCCAAACAAAAGCACATATTTTCATGCTCAAATCATTTCCATGTATTTTCATATTCTCATGCTCTTTTCATAACTCAATAACATAATTCATATGCAATTATGCAGCACCTTATCAAAGCATTTAAGAAAACAGTTGAAAACCATTTTTAAACTTTCTTGATTCAAAGAAAACATTTAATGGCTTAACACTCTATTATAAACATGTACCCACCTTATTTGCTTGCTTATGGCCTTGCTTAAACATGTCTCTTCTCTTGTTCCTCTTGCCTCTTTGATCCCTTTATACAATAACAGAATCCATTCATTAGAGTTTTCAATTGAAAATCTCTAAAGCACAATCACTGAAATTTTTTGTTCTAGAATACTTAAATCCAAACATTTTCTAAACTCCATGAATTAGAATCCTTCCAAAAATCTAGAAGATTCAAAATAATCTTACCTTGATTCTTCACCAAATGAAGAGATCTTTAGCTCAAATGGAAGCTCTTTTCTTCCTCTTCATTTTTCTTCTCTTGAACAGCTCCAAAATCTCTCTTGAAGATTTAGAAGAATTAAACCCTAGCTTATTTCTCTTCTTTTTTTTCTTTCTTCTCATCCCTGAATTTGCATCTTCTAGAATGCACGACAACACTTCTTCCTCAAATTATATCCTTAATGATCGAGAAGTGTCCCATTTACCCTTCCATTTATGCCTTATGTCTTTTTATGCTTCAGTGTCTTGCAATCAATATCCTTGAACATTCTAACATAACTCTTTCTTCTAGAAAAATGTTCTCCCTTGTCTTAAGTTTCTAAGGATACCAAAATCAATTCATTTGGTTCAAAATTCTAAGAGTATTGCCCAAACATTTTCGGACTGCTCTTATATTGAAATAGTACACTATACTTAAATTTTCTCCCATTCATACTCTTCCAACTGATACCCTTACTTTGATTCAATCTATCTTTCTCATATCAATACTAAATGCTATCAAATTCTATAGAGGGACAGAAAATGTTAAGAAGCTATTGGGGTTAAGAATCACCTCATTTGGAGGTCGGATAACAAAGTTAAGGCCGAAAGAATTGAACAAAGGTTTTATCCTCAAACAAATTGAACTTGGGATAAATGGCATAACTCTTTTTATAGATGTTGAATCAAAGTGTTCTTTGGATTATCTGGAAGAGGGCTTAAATATTTACAACTCTCTTGAAGACTTCAAAGACAGATTCTATCTTCTCAAAGGTCAAAAATGAGACAGAAGATAGGTATAGACGAAAAATAGAAGCAGCAAAACACAGAAGAAGATGATGTCACCCAGAGGAAGATGACATCATCACAGAAGAAGTTCGTCAATAGTAACACAGAAGGAGTTCACGAATAGAAAGCACAAAAGATGTTTTACAATGAGCATAACTTTTTCCACAGAGATCGGATTTAATTGTTCTTTACATGATTCGAAAGAGGGCATCAAGATATACAAATGCCATGAAGACTTCAAAGACCAATTTTACCTTTTGGAGGGTCAAAAATAGGGCAGAAGATGTTCGATGAAAAGTGACCCAGAAGAAGTTTGGGAACAGTAAAACAGAAGATGTTTTTCAATTGCAATATCTCTCTCTAGAGATATCGGATAAAGTGTTCTTTGTATGGTTTCAAAGATGATTTCAAGATCTACAACTCTTATGAAGACCTTAAAGGTCAATTCTATCTTCTGAAGGATCAAAAATAGAACAGAAGATAGGTATAGACGAAAAATAAAGGAACCAAAATACATAAGAAGATGACGTCACCCAGAGGAAGCTGACGTCATCACAGAAGAAGTTCGCAAACTGTCGTGAACAGTAACATAGAAGGAGTTCATGAACAATAACATAGAAGGAGTTCATGAACAGTAACATAGAAGGAGTTCATGAATACTAACATAGAAGGAGTTCATGAATAGTAACATAAAAGGAGTTTATGAACAGTGACACAGACGAAGTTCATGAACAGTGCCACAGACGAAGTTCATGAACAGTGACACAGTTGAAGTTCATGAACAATAACATAGACAAAATTCATGAACACTAACATATAGACGAAGTTCATGAACACTAACATAGACGAAGTTCATGAACACTAACATAGATGAAGTTCTGTCGGCCCCATGAACATTTTTTCATCAATTTAAGCATAAGAGCTTATGGAAAGAATGTATGAGAAGAATTTGAGGGCATTTTCAGTATATGGCTTAAATGACAAGGGTATAATGGACTTTTGGGAAAGGTATGGTGGACATGTCCTTGAGCAGATGGTAACGTGAATGGAGGGAAAGAACAGAAGTGAAGCTTCGGATGAAGAGTGGAAAGAAGAGAGTTGAGAGTTAAGCGGAAATTTTTGTGAGACTTAAGAGAAAATCCAAGAGTAATAATACAAAGGGAAAAACAAAGAATGAAGCAAGAGTCCTCTGTTGAGGTAAGAATCTCAGTTATTTGGAAGATATACAATAAGCATTTCGGTGATTGTACATTATGAGTTAGACGAATTTGGATAGTGTTGTTGAATGGAAGTTGTATTCTGTTATGAAGGAAATCAAGGAGGGGTACAAGAGAAGCAAGAAAACACAGAGGAAAGACAGTCATAATCGGATACAGAACCAAGCAAGGATATAAGGTGGGTTATAGATTTATAATCAAGCAATGAGCCAAAATGTGATTCTGCAATGGTTTTGATTTTCTGCATAAATTTGCATCTGATGTTTTGTATATGTGTTGCATGTTTTACATAAAAGCTATCTTCTGTAAAAGTTGCATGTTTTTAAAGAATCATGTTTTAAGAAAGAAAAGTCAAGTTTTCAAGATCTGCCATTATAGGCAGTAAGCTTTCAAGATTCATGAAAGTTTTGTGTTATGTGGGTTTAAGGTAGTCCCCAAGAACTATCACGTGCACGTTGACCCAAGAAAAGGCTTCTCCAGCCTGCCCGCTAGTGGCATGGAGCTCCTCCAAGGACTCCCTAAGTTTACGGCTGCACAGAACCATTTATGGAACTGTGTGGTGCGTCAAGAACCCGGACTGCCCAAGCTATTTCTGCTATGTTCATGAAATTTCTGTCAAGATGATTATTGCATGATTTGAAATCATTCTGAATGTTCATGTTTTGTTTGTCAAGAATGAATGCATGCATGATTTGAAAAAGGTTTTTCATCTTATTTCCAAGTTATAAGCCTGTTTCCCATGAGCTTCAAGCTCACCCCCTCCACCTTCTGTCTAACTCAGGTGAAGCTCAAGAGAGTGATTGAGTCAGGATGCAAGGCAGCTTAGTTTGCAAATGATCTGAAGAAATTCTTAGGATTGATTTTGTTAGTCAAGGCTATAGCTATTTTGCAAGATGTATAAGTCCATGAATTCTAATGTATTAAGACTTGTAAAGTCCTTAAAGCCTTGTAAAAATAGATTCAGTTTGAATGAATGAAGGAAATATGTTTCTTATGATTCTGTACAACGATGATAATGATTTCTGCTATTGATTCCATTTATCTGAAGAGTGAGAAAGATTCAGGTTTGGGTACGAATGAATTCATGACATGAGATTAGAACAAATGAAATCAGTTAAGAAGAATTATAGATTGGAATGAATAAGATAGAAGCAAAGGAAAAACTACAAAGGAAGATTATCGTCTGTGATGACGTCACTCACAGAGGCAAGAAGGAGTTAAGCGTATAGGTATCCTCTGTGATGACATCACACATAGAAGCAAGAAGGATTTAAGCGTATAAGTATCCTCTGTGCTGACGTCACAACACAGAGGTAAGGAGGATATGAGAGTATAAGTATCCTCTGTGCTGACGTCAGAATACAGAGGCAAGGAAGGTAGAAGAGTGTAAGTATCGTCTGTGTTGACGTCACAACACAGAGGAAAGGATTATCCTCTGTGATGACGTCACAACACAGAAGGAAGGGATGAGTAGAGAATAAAACTATCGTCTGTGATGACGTCAGAACGCAGAGGACACGTCATCACATAGATGATAAAACATATAAGGAAGGATGAATAAGAAGGAAGAAGTATCGTCTGTGATGACGTCAGAACACAGAGGACACGTCATCACATAGACGATAGAACACAGAGGATAGATAATAGGCCAAGGATAGGAAGAAGTAAGATAAGTCGAAGAGTATCCTCTGTGTCACTGTTCACAGACATTGTCTGTGTTACTGTACACGGACTTCGTCTGTGTTACTGTTCACAGACGAATGGACTTTGTCTGTGATAGCGCTATCGTCTGTGTCACTGTTCACAGACGTAAGACGATAATTCACAAATGAATGAGGGTCAACCAAGAAGCTAAAGGTCAACCTAAGAGGAGTGAACATAGAGGATTGATAAAGGATTAAGGAGGTATAAGAAGGAGTTAAGAAGCATTGGAGTGAAGTGCATCTTCTGTGTTCCTGTCACCCCTCATCTTTTGTCCTAATGTTGGACCCTCAGGAGTGAGAGTTGACCTTTGAGGTCTTTAGAGAAGACATAGGACATGAAATCCTCTTTCCAACCTCATGAAGAACACACTGAAATGAATCCCCTAAAGAAAGTTAGGACATTTACAAGATATCATCTGTGTTCCCCAGACATCGTCTGTGACACTGTTCACACTATCGTCTGGGTTACTATTCACAGTATATCTTCTGTCCCAATGTTGACCCCTCAGAAGATAGAGTTGCACTTGGGGGTCTTTAGGGAAGTTTTAGACCATGAAATTCTCTTTCAAACCATATAAAGAACACTCCTAACAAATTACGCTAAAGAAAGTTATGAGGATTGAAAGGTATCGTCTGTGACTAGATAAAGTTATAGTCTGGGTCACTGTTCACGTGAATCTTCTGTCCCATTTTCGAACCCTCAGGAGATAAAGTTGGACTTCGAGGTCTTCATGAAACTTGTAGTTCTTGAAGTCCTCTTCCCTTTTATCTAAAGAAAACCTGGTTTGGATGTTTGTAAGAGAAGTTATTTCTTTGGACCCGAAGCAAGTATAATTGTGAAGTAAGGACTCAACCACGTTGATAATGAGAGGATTCAGGTTGAAAGATAGATGTTATCTTTGGGAGATAACTCATGTGTTAAGACATTCTGCATGCATGAAGGTGTTAGAGTAAGCAAGTAAACAAGCAAGCAAGTAGGCATGAAGTCATGAACATGAGGTTGGGTTCCGGAAACGGGATCTAACAAGTTCAGCCACTTAGGTCGAAAGCAAACGAATGCAGAGCAAAAGAAGCAATACACAGACGAAGCAATACAAAGGAAGATGACGTCACCCAGAGGAAGATGACATCATCAAAGACGATACCTCTTATTCTATACTCATTCTTTCCTCTACGTTCTATCCTCTATGTGATGACTTGTCCTCTGTGTTCTGACGTCATCACAGACGAATACTTCTATACTCTACCTATCCTTCCCTCTGTGTTCTGACGTCAGCACAGAGGATACTTATACTCTTCATTCCTCCTTGTCTCTGTGTTCTGATGTCATCATAGAGGATACTTCTAACTTCTGAACATCTTCACTTGCAAAAATCCTAACTTTCGACTCTGATGTCCAAAAATCTCATGCTATGTATCATCGGAAAGCTAGAAAAATAATCTACAATTCTAAGAAGGCAACTTCATCAACTTACTACACAGATTCAATTTCACTCTTGTTTTCATTCTTGCCTCTGTGTTGTGACGTCAGCACAGAGGATACTTCTCCTTTCTATTCCTCCTTGTCTCTGTGTTGTGATGTCTTCACAGACGAATCCTTTCGTCTGTGTTTTTCACTCGCAACTTCCCAACTCTGAAGTGTTATTCTAAGACTAATAGAAATCGAAAATTTCATCAAACGTAACATTCACATGCACATTTTATTATCCAAATCTTTCCTTATCACAACTGATAACAAGATCATCTTTTCTACTTCATTTTCAACTCCATATCGTCTTTAAAGATATTATAGTCCATGATTAATCATGACCATCAATAACAGAACATACACATATATATATATATATATACGTGTTCTTCATCACTTTCACCCTAATTCTTCCCAGTTCGAAATCTCTTATCCACTAAAAACACCAAAACACAAGTATGAACTTCTCCACATTTCTCATTTATTGGTTCTAGTCTTTTAAGAAGAGTTCGGGATCCAACACACTACCTGTGAAAGATTTTCACTCCCGATAACACGACTGACTCGTGTTAATCTCGTTAGAGGATTTTTCTAACTACTTTCACTCAAACAGCATTCAATAAAAATAACTCAAGTATTTAACCAACTAAGAACTGAACAATAATATACTTGAAATAAAAGAAAGACTTCCCTACGTTTCAGCTTCTCGAGATAATCCTTCAATTAAAATGATCCATCTTAACTTCAACCGCTTCAATTAAATCATATGGAAGTCTAGCCAATGGATGAAGACCAACGGTGTTTTCTCACAAAAACATGACACAACACAAATGAAGACGTCTTGAAGAAACTAACAGGCTAAACCACTTCACTGTAGCAAACTCCAAGTTACTTCACCATGACTCTCTTCACCGCAGTATCTATTTCACCACACACACAATATTCAGCTTTTGTTCCAAGATACACACTGCCGCACTCACTCTAGCGTTGAATAATTAATTTCACTAACTTCAATTTTCTCAAATAAAAAGAAACATGTGCAGTACTAAAATCCCATCACCAATTCACTATACTGTAGCATATATCCCTCAAAAGACACGTATTTCAACTATCTGCATGACCATCTCCCAAAACACCGGATCTTTTTTTTTAATGCTTAACGCACACCCAACTACTGTGACACACATGCATACGTTGGCAATTAAACTTCTACTATAGATGAACTTCTGCTGTAGATAGAAGATGTGGGTAACACGCACTGTTGAGATTCTACCGTGGATGCAATCTATCAACCAATAAGAGTTCCACAACAATACCACCACTTCAACAGCTTCTTTAATTCTTTTATCGCAACAGTAACATCCGAAATATAAAAATACAACACCCACTACCTTCTATTTTCTTCCAAGCATTAACACCATAATTCCAATATCAACATGATAATAGTTTACTCCAATGTAATGTAGAATTCCTACAATTTATATCCTATATGCCAATTAAAATGCCAACACTAAAATAAAAGATATATATAATATATCTTAACAAGATCGAATTTAAGTTTAAAGTCGAATATGATAGTAATTGATCCATTCTTGAGTTTTTATCCTCTTTTTGTCTGACAAAGCAACTTTTTCGAATCCCAATATAAGTTTTAAGCAGAGTATAAGACTTAAATCGATCTGTATCATTGCTATCCAAATTTCAATCTTAGTTGTTCTTGGCAGCCCCAAGTATGATGTAGTGGTTGACATTGTAAATGACATTCTGATGGCCTTGGGACGACCACCAATGGAAAATAAACTAGATAGCTCCTATAGCTCTGTTAGGTTGAGACATACTTTAGAGCTTCAAGTCAAGGGAAACATGTTAGGCCTTGAGTTTTTTTTTAATATTTTAGTAAGTATGATTTGAATGAATTTTGGTATTTTTAGATGAATTATTTTTAATTAAGGATAACTATTATGTCAAGTTAGGAGGATTTAATTTATGGATTGAGGGAATTAAAGTGTTGATGTTGTAAGATCCATAAGGGCATTTTTGGAATATGACTTAAGGTTAAAAGAACCTAAGTTGTAAGGAAGGGTAAAGTGGACTTTAGCATTCATTAAGAGTAAAAAGGGAAAGTAAAATGTTGGCTTGGGATGTGGAAGACTAAAAAGGTGATCGGAGTGAAAAAAACAAGAGAAATTGGTGAAAGAGAGTTTCAGTGGTTTAAGAGAAAAGAAGAGAGTTGAGCTAGGGTTGAATTTTCCTTAGTCTTGAAGAGTGAGTTTTGAAAACGATCTAGAAGGGGGGTTGAATAGATCTTTTAAAGTTTTTCATAAAGTGCTAAAAAAAACAAAGAATTAGAACACACAAAATAAATAATCAAAATTGAAATGTAATAGAGTAGGGAAGAAAGGCAAACACTGTTTTTATAGAGGTTCGGTGCTAAGACCTACGTCCTCTACCTAAGCTCCCAC